>JAQJVK010000006.1:40938336-41000836 GCA_035578135.1 Flexamia atlantica
GCACTAGCTGATAATCCCGCCTTAGCCCAAGAGATTATTTTCTTCTTGTTGTATTCTTAAAGTTTCTTAGTGCTGCATTCTGATAGTAACCATATAGAAGCTATTTCAAATGGTAACCATAGCAACTATTCAAAGAACTTCCAAAACCCTTGACATGGGTCTCTTTTGGACGATCCTGTGCCTAAGCCCTTGAAGATATCAAAACCAAACCACCATAGTGTCTACGACATATAGTTTTGGCTGTAGCCCGAAATATACCAACACACAACTCTCTTTTTATATATATTGACTAGCCGATCAACACGGTTTCACCCGTTGAGGAACAGAAAAACTTCCTTGGATTCATGATTTAACGTTTATAGGTTGCCATGACATCTTCATAAGCTTCCTTACAGGGTTGAAATCAAATAAAATTTGCTTTTTAGAAGCTTGCTGTTTAATTTTAAAAATACTTACGCTAGTTTTAATTTGTCTAAAAACTTCTCATATGTGCATACAATACAGGAAATAAGTTTCAGCCATCTAGTAATCTAGTTTTTGCGTGAAAAGCGGTCTAATGTTTGATGTTGACTGTTACCAACAGACAGAGTGACAGAAATTTAGATAAGGCTTGATTCGGATTCTCTGACCTTAAAAACGCCAAAATAACCAATAATTTCATAATTTAAAGCAATTCACAGACACAACTCTAATTTCATTTATATAGATTTACATATTGATATTGATTAAATTAAATTTAATTACCTAATATAAAAGGTCAAAAGCAGAAACAATTTGATCCATTTTAGCCAGTCTACCCTATAGCCTGGATTTAAGGCGAGTTGTTAAAACTAAAGAAGGAATAACAGAATCACCAACACTAACTAAAGCTCCGGCCAAATCATTAGGCGGGTGGCAAAAAATGGAAACTCCAGCTGTATAAATGACTTGATGTTAATAAGGACACCTCCGCTCCTCTACACAGTTAAGTAGTTGAACATATTGCCGACAGATAGATGCACATTTACTTGGATATGTTTTGAGAACTTACTCAGCTGATTTGGGGAACATTAACAAAGAGCATAACTGTCTATAACTTCAGATGGGTAAATGATTGACCAAAACATATTTTGAACGCCAGCAGCGCACTCACTCACCCGCCTAATGATTTGGCCGGAACAATCACTTATCACGTCAAACATCACCTGTCATCGCACAGCCCAAACTGATGTATGACCTAAAACCTTGAAATTTTGCGAGAACGTTCCTCTCAGGGCGTAGGCATCCACTAAGAACGGATTTTTAAAAATTCCCTAAGGGCTATGCCCTATGATACATCAAAGTTTCAATGTTAAAGTATAGGGAAGCTAATGTAGTTGTCATGGCAACCTTAACATTAAATTATGAATCCAAGGAAGTTTTTGTTTTTCCACAGGTAAAACCATGTGATCAGCTAGTTTTTCATAGTAGGTAAAAATTGATTTTTTTTAGAAATACACAGTGTTTTCATCTGGGGATTATCAATGTCAAAAACTAAACTTAACAAAATTCAAGTTTTTCAAAATAAAATTCTTAGGATATGTGTTAACTCGCCCTGGTATATCCGGAACAGACAAATTCATCAAGAATTTGGTGTAAACTCAGTTGAAAACTTCGTAAAGAAAAGTGCTACCAAATTCCTTAACAATATTGGTCTCGTTCCCGGTGCACAATTTTTCGATATTTGTGAACCAACAGTGAATAGGCGTTTGAAGGCGAGAGTTCTGCAAGACATCATGAATGAAATAGGTTAGACTTTGATTGAACATTAGTTCCTGGGTGTCTCCAAGAGAGCGAGCCTAATAATGTTTCACACGCTATATAGTTACTGTTATTACATTCTGTGTATAATACTTATTTTGTATTGAACCGGAAAATAAATAAATAAAAAAATTTGAATAATACCCCCGTTGCAGCAGACCTGCATACTCAGCGAATTTCAAGTGCAAAACAACATATCTCGATCCAACATAGCGAAATTTGACATGTTTTTGTAAGCCCCATAAGAATAACATGGGGAATGAGTATGCAGGTTTGCTGCTATGGGTATATTAAAACTGGGTGGTTTTAATTCAATATTTAGTAGATCTGAACTAGAAGAAGCCATTTACCAAATTTTATCAAGATATGTTGAGAAATAGGCGATATATAGAATTTTACTTATTTCCCATAAGGTTAACATTGGGACAACGTACTGTGTTTACCACTTTCAATATCTCGGCAACCAATGGACATAGAGCCATGATTCAAAATACAAAATTGTTTGTTTTTTTGGGCTGAATTCAATGGTGCCAATAAAAATTTGAAAAATTTTATTTTTCTATGTAAAAATCTCAAAAAACCCATTTTTGGGGGGGTTTACCCCCCTTTACCCCCCCCTTCCGGTGGTCCGATCGGGCTGGTTTACGAACTCGTCCGAATAATTATTACTTTACACGTCTATGCCAAATTTCATTCCGATTGGACCATTTGTGCGCAAGTTATCGTGCTTAAAGACACATATATATATATATAGATATATATATAGATATATAGATATATATATATATATTTATGAAAGTGAAGGAATGGTGTTTTTGGCATCTGAGGACCTCAAAAAGAAAAGTTATGATGGTTTTAGGCTTAGGTCTTACCATGAGACCTACGGTAACAGCTTCTTCCCTATAGGGGAAATTCGCTAAAAATAGGAAGACGTAGTCCCGTTCCTCAAAAAATGTAATTTCATTTATACGAGTGCCTTGAAGTATAATCCTTTAATGAATGACCGGGTGCACCAATAACAGTTGATCCAATATAAATTTTTAGGGAACATTTAACTAAAATAAAAGAAGGTTGAATTTTGTTGCCTTCAAAATGTAAAGTAGTAATTTGGGGGGTCCGTGTTTCATGATACAACATTATGTTGTTTGAAAAACAGCCTGAAATTACACTATTGGAACGGGTAGTAAACCAACTAGCCTATAAGCACAGAGAAGGTAGAGGTGCTATAAGGAAGATGGATTATACATGTACACATTGATCCTTAAACTATATAGCCCAGTCACTTTAGGAGATAACATAGACATGAAAGATGTAAGTCTGATTTTTGGTATGGTGATAGAGTAGTATAAGAAGAGTGTTTTCTGAAAGTTCCCCAAATTTCCCCCCCTTACTCTCCCCATTTGCCCCATCACAACCGAAACAAGGCTTGAAAATGCAGTGTTTTCCTTCCAGTGTCTTAATCTTTTGACCTAAACAAGTTATCAGGATATAATGGTTCTTTATATTCCTCATAAAATTTCCTATCAGAAAATTACCTTACATGTATTATTATCTCATTCGGTTTAGTTCATCAGTGAGTCGGTGGCGCAGTTGGTAGCGCACTCGGCCCCGGTTCTGTGGCGGCAGCGTCGCAGGATCGAGTCCCGATGATGTCGCATACTTTTGGCAGTACTGTTCATCCTTATACTGTACCGGCTCACTCCTTGGGTTTGCTTGATAACTCCCACGCACAGGCCTGAGGCCTATGTGGGGGGGCAAATGCAAGGTAAAAAGAGGCCGCCACCCTCTTTTTTAAAAAGAAAGAAAGAAAAAGAAATGATAGATACAACATATTATTTAACTTTCACCATAAAAATGTATGTCAACTCTTGTGGTTTAGGTTGGCTTGACGACATAACTTCTGAAACAAAACTTTTTATTTATTTCATAAGCTTTACAACCATATATAAAAACCGTTATTTGCATTTAAGTTGTTATCGGAAAAGTCAAATGCAAGCTCCACAGTAGTCGCGGCACTAATTCGGCATATCATCCCACATTGGCAAAAAATATTATAGTATAAAATATATGATTTTAGAAAAATTGTTTTGAGGTTGTTTCTGCGTTTTTCTTTCATACTTCACGTGCTTAACAACATACTAAAAGTTAGCCAAAGTTTGACCACCGGAAGTGCCTTGTTTTCAAGATGGTGCCCAAGATGGTGTCAAAAATATTAAAGATTTAGTAAATTAATTGATATCTAAGTATGCAAGTAAATCTAGTGATATTATTATTTTACCCCTATAATTTAAATGTGGTGAGAACTTTACTTTGACTGGGTGAAAATGTTTTGCCGCCATCTTGGATCCGCTATATTGGGTGACGTATTTTTTCAAATGCAACCATAGTGCTGTGACACATCATTACAAACTAGATTTTCACGCTGATTGCAATGCTAAAATCCTTATTTGAAAATATCAGTTTGTTTTCAAGATATAACCAACCAAATTAATATTATTCCCTACGCACATCCTTATGAATAATGTTTCGACCATTAACAGTTATAGGGTTATATTTTCTATAGATCCTGCCCTAAACAAAGCATGAAGTTATGTAAGGTAACTTACATAAAATAATATAAATACAATTCATCTTCTTGTGTATTACAAGCTGCTGAAAACAAGGAATCTATTATATATTTGTCAAATACCACTCAGTGGAAACATCGTACAGCCCAAACTACTTGACTTAGAACCTTGAAACTTTGCATGGATGTTCCTCTTAGGGCGTAGGCATCCGCTAAGAACGGATTTTACAAAATTCATAGTATAAAGGGGTTTTTGGCGAGGCCGAAGTTTTCAAATTTTCCCATTTAAAAGTATGTTGGACGATTTTTGTTTACATTTTTAATGTTCATAAAACAATCAGCTGGTAGTTAGCTTCGGAAATGTATACGTTGATACAGATGATAATAAATTGATTTCTTTTATCATGGCTTCATTGAGTTTTGTTGATTTGTTTCAAGGACATAATTATGTACAATATAAAAGTTACATTTAGTTCAGATAAAATCCACCATTAATTAGTTAAGTGGCACCATCTATATTTCGGTAGCAGGAGTTACGCAGTTTTAAACGTGAAGAGCATACTGCCTTTTGTGGCTGAGTCTTGAGATTAAATCCCGGTAAGATGGAAAGAGAAAAGAACAGTGGTTTTTCAGTCACAAATAGAATGTGCTGAAATGATATGATTCTTTGATCTACTTATGTAAAAATTTATAAATTATACAAATCCCTGATTGTAAGTTATATTTATACTATCTTTTCTACTGTATTTTTGTCAAATACCACTGACCTACCCTATGTACAGCCAAAACTACTTAACCTAGAACCTTGAAAATTTGCATGGACGTTCCTTACAGAGTGTTGACATTCTCCAAGAACGGATTTTTTTAATTCGAGGTTTTTAGAGGTTTTTCGTGGAGCTGAAGCTTTGAAAATGCCCCATGTTAATGTAATGGATGATCTTTTGTTTAAATTTCCAATTTTATTCAATCAAGCATATTAGCTTCACAAACGGATACGGAACGTTTGTTTTTTGTGATTGTTTTTTTTTCGTTCCGTTGAACGAAACGGAATGATTGTTTTTGTTCGGACAGCTGATTTATAATTTGATTCCTTTTATCATGGTTTTATAGTTGTTTTGATGATTTTGTTAGGTTATTCGTACTATATAAAAGTTACATTTGGTTTAGTTTCGTACGTTATACGTTCAATCATAAGCTCATTATGTGGTACCATCTTTTTAGGCAGCGGGAGCTATAGTTATTTCCTTAGGCCGTCCTTCATGTTTTTAATTACAATCATGCCAGTTACAATAATTTGGCAAATTCCTTTTTCATCTAATTCGACGGTGTCCCGGCTTTTCACGGAAAAATAAATGCTGCAATCAATGGTTGATCTTAAATTATTCCTACCCGTCCATATTTTAAGTTAAAAACTAAGTGAATCGAGTTTTAAATACTGCCCACGGATAGCACCATACCTGTTTCGAACATTCAGCCCTTTACTGTACTTAATTGATGCCCTACTAGGCAATCCAGGGACGTAATGGTAAATCTTCAAAGAAGTACCTTAAAATCGACACATTTGGTGTTAAAATCGGTCCGGCCGTTTTCGATTTATAACGGTGAAAAGAAAACCTTCACTATCTACTGTGGTATCCTACATCCTACTGAGGTATCTAAATTTTATCCTACATTCCACCATAAAACAAACATATCTCTACATGACATATTCCTTGATATAAATATTTTCTATTCAATCCTCTAGATTCTTCATATCAAGGTTAGACGATAATTTTTATCGTGAGGGAAGCCACGGGTTCTCTGCTAGTCTATTATATATTTCTCAAATACCACTCAGTGGAAACATCGTACAGCCCAAACTACTTGACCTAGAACCTTGAAACTTTGCATGGATGTTCCTCTTAGGGCGTAGGCATCCGCTAAGAACGGATTTTACAAAATTCATAGTATAAAGGGGTTTTTGGCGAGGCCGAAGTTTTTAAATTTTCCCATTTAAAAGTATGTTGGGCGATTTTTGTTTACATTTTTAATGTTCATAAAACAATCAGCTGGTAGTTAGCTTCAGAAATGTATACGTTGATACAGATAATAATAAATTGATTTCTTTTATCATGGCTTCATTGAGTTTTGTTGATTTGTTTCAAGGACATAATTATGTACAATATAAAAGTTACATTTAGTTCAGATAAAATCTACCATTAATTAGTTAAGTGGCACCATCTATATTTCGGTAGCAGGAGTTACGCAGTTTTAAACGTGAAGAGCATACTGCCTTTTGTGGCTGAGTCTTGAGATTAAATCCCGGTAAGATGGAAAGAGAGAAGAACAGTGGTTTTTCAGTCACAAATAGAATGTGCTGAAATGATATGATTCTTTGATCTACTTATGTAAAAATTTATAAATTATACAAATCCCTGATTGTAAGTTATATTTATACTATCTTTTCTACTGTATTTTTGTCAAATACCACTGACCTACCCTATGTACAGCCAAAACTACTTAACCTAGAACCTTGAAAATTTGCATGGACGTTCCTTACAGAGTGTTGACATTCTCCAAGAACGGATTTTTTTAATTCGAGGTTTTTAGAGGTTTTTCGTGGAGCTGAAGCTTTGAAAATGCCCCATGTTAATGTAATGGATGATCTTTTGTTTAAATTTCCAATTTTATTCAATCAAGCATATTAGCTTCACAAACGGATACGGAACGTTTGTTTTTTGTGATTGTTTTTTTTTCGTTCCGTTGAACGAAACGGAATGATTGTTTTTGTTCGGACAGCTGATTTATAATTTGATTCCTTTTATCATGGTTTTATAGTTGTTTTGATGATTTTGTTAGGTTATTCGTACTATATAAAAGTTACATTTGGTTTAGTTTCGTACGTTATACGTTCAATCATAAGCTCATTATGTGGTACCATCTTTTTAGGCAGCGGGAGCTATAGTTATTTCCTTAGGCCGTCCTTCATGTTTTTAATTACAATCATGCCAGTTACAATAATTTGGCAAATTCCTTTTTCATCTAATTCGACGGTGTCCCGGCTTTTCACGGAAAAATAAACGCTGCAATCAGTGGTTGATCTTAAATTATTCCTACCCGTCCATATTTTAAGTTAAAAACTAAGTGAATCGAGTTTTAAATACTGCCCACGGATAGCACCATACCTGTTTCGAACATTCAGCCCTTTACTGTACTTAATTGATGCCCTACTAGGCAATCCAGGGACGTAATGGTAAATCTACAAAGAAGTACCTTAAAATCGACACATTTGGTGTTAAAATCGGTCCGGCCGTTTTCGATTTATAACGGTGAAAAGAAAACCTTCACTATCTACTGTGGTATCCTACATCCTACTGAGGTATCTAAATTTTATCCTACATTCCACCATAAAACAAACATATCTCTACATGACATATTCCTTGATATAAATATTTTCTATTCAATCCTCTAGATTCTTCATATCAAGGTTAGACGATAATTTTTATCGTGAGCGAAGCCACGGGCCGGCGACAGGGGGGGCAGGGGGACTAGTTCATAGGGGCCCGGGCTTGCAGGGAGCCCGGAAACACAAAAAAGGGCCGAAACGGCTGAAAAGGGGCCAAAAGCACAAGATACAAGTCAAAAAAGTCACCATGTCTCAGGGTCCGGGGTTGTAGATTGCACAGGGGCCCGCAAATCCTGTCGCCGGGCCTGTTCTTAGATTCGTTATCAGCAACAGAATGTATCTCTTCATACTCTTCAAAATATTTACAATCTTTTGTAAATAAATACATCCTTTACCTTTAATATATTAAACTATTTTTATTTAGGGGCATACACCTTCTGTTATAAAAGAGACTAACTTTTAATATGGTCTAAAATGTCTTACAATGTTATTGGCTTCTATCTGAATCGATTAATTGATTAAATCAGGTTTGTGTGAGGCAAATTATAGGCCTTTAACTAAACAGAAATTTTGAAAAAATAAATTTTGCATTAAATGAAGGATAAAAACTCGTCTGAAATTTGTCTTATTTATTTATATTATCAATAGCTCTTATGAGCAACGATTTTTTACAGAGTGATTTAAAACCAAAACGAATTTTCTGTCTCTTCTAGAACCTGAGCTATACAAATCACAGTAAAAATGAATCTTAGAAAAATACAATTTTACGTTCAATTATAAAAGACAACTCTTCTCATACTAGACTGATTCAAATGAATAGTTTCTAAAATTGAAATCGTCATACAGTGTTTTGAGGCTAAAATTAAGTTCATGCGTTGTTTATAACCGGATTCATAGGGAAAATAATGTCAAAACTGTTAATGGTCGAACCATTATTCAAAAGGATGTATAGGGAATAATATTAATTTGATTGGTTATATCTTGAAGACAAACTAATATTTTCAAAAAATAGAATTTAGCATTGCAATCAGCGTGAAAATCCAGTTTGTAATGATGTGTCACAGCGCCATGGTTGCATTTGAAAAAAAATACGTCACCCAATATAGCGGATCCAAGATGGCGGCGAAACATTTTCACCCAGTCAAAGTAAAGCTCCTATCACATTTATATTATTGGTGGTAATATAATAGCACCAGATTTACTTGCATACTTTGACATCAATTAATTTACTAAATCTTTAATATTTTTGACACCATCTTGGGCGCCATCTTGAAAATAAGGCACTTGCGGTGGTCAAACTTTGGCTAACTTTTAGTATGTTGTTAAGCACGTGAAGTATGACAGAAAACGCAGAAACAACCTCAAAACAATTCTTCTAAAATCATATATTTTTATACTACAATATTTTTTGCCAATGTGGGATGATACGCCGAATTAGTGCCGCGTCTACTGTGGAGCTTGCATTTGGATGGCTTTTCCGATAGCAACTTAAATGCAAATTAAGGTTTTTATATATGGTTGTAAAGCTTATGAAATAAATAAAAAGTTTTGTTTCAGAAGTTATGTCGTCAAGCCAACCTAAACCATAAGGGTTGACGTTATATAAATTTTTATGGTAAAAATTAAATGATATGTTGTATTTATCATTATGATGAACTAAACCGAATGAGATAATAATATATGTAAGGTAATTTTCTGATAGGAAATTTTATGAGGAATCTAAAGAAAACCATTATATCCTGATAACTTGTCTAGGTCAAAAGATTAAGACGATTTAGGGAAACACTGCATTTTCAAGCCTTGTTTCGGTTGCTATGGGGGAAATGGGGGAAGCAAGGGGGGGAAATTCGGGGAACTTTCAGAAAACACTCTTCTTATACTACTCTATCACCATGCCAAAAATCAGACTTACATCTTTCATGTCTTTTCTATCTAAAGTTACTGGGCTAATAAGGCTGCTATTTTTTCTTTACTTTTCCACTCTAACCGCCCATTCGGCCCACAAATAATAAAACTTTATTTTTAGAGTAAACAATAATTAAGATTTTAAACTGTGGCACTGGATTTCTATCAAATTTTCAAAGTTCTTCAATAATTATTGCATTTTTTCTTCATTTTTTGCAGCCCCATAAAATCTGCCACCCGGGGTAGGTACCCAATGCACCCTTTAGTTCCAGCCCTATCGTAAGAGCCGAAGAATTGGTAATACATGAAGACACTCTGATTACTTTTTGCACTGCAAGACTCATTTACACCTTATTTTAAAGAAAAAGGCTAACAATAGCAAGCTAAGCCACAGCTGGGCCTTTAGGTAAGCCCATCGATGTAAATAAGTACTTATTTACATCGATGGGTAAGCCCAGTGACAAGCCCAGATAGCACACAAGCTTATTGCAAAGCTTAACCTTTTCATTGCTGCAATAAATGGTCTGGCTAAGCTTTCCCTTAAGGCGTGGCTAAGATACTCACAAGCTTTCTACAAAGCTTAGCCTTTTCATTGGCACGCAAGTCTCGTGCAAAGCTTAGCCTTTTCGTTGCAGCGGGAAATGACCATGCCAAGCTTTCTTTTAAGGCACGGCATAAGATACACTTAAGCTTACAACAAAGCTTAGCCTTTTCATTAGCACACAAGTCTCGTGCAAAGCTTAGCCTTTCCGTTGCAGCGGGAATGACCAGGCTAAGCTTTCTTTTAAAGCACGGCATAAGATACACTTAAGCTTACTACAAAGCTTAACCTTTTCATTAGCACGCAAGTCCCGTGCAAAGCTTAGCCTTTTCGTTGCAGCGGGGAATGACCAGGCTAAGCTTTCTTTAAAGGCACAGCATAAGATACACTTAAGCTTAACACAAAGCTTAGTTTTCATTAGCACGCAAGTCTCATGTACAGCTTATCCTGCTAATTGCTGCGAAAAATGGCCGGGCTAAGCTTTATTTCAAAGGGACAGCATAACATACGCGCAATCTTGATGCAAAGCTTACCCTTTTCACTACAGTAGTAAATGTTCATAGCTAACATATTCCCCTTTTGGTACATAATTCAGAATTATTGACTTGTTGGCGAAGGATTCTTTTTAGCTGTTTAAATATGATACATCTGTGACATCTGTGCTTAAAGATATTTGAATCCTCTTCCATCCGTCGTAAATGCGTTTCCATCCTTGTGGTTTGTAATTTTTAGGGTCCCATACGACAGGTTTTAACTCGTATAAGTCCAAAAACTCGAGGATTAGACAATTTGCCCACTCCACTTTGAAAAAAGATATATAAGAAACGCCACTTAATAAAATCAAAACTAACAACAACTATAGTATAGGAAATGAGCTCAAGAGGTGGGGGAGTGTGTCCGCGCCAGAACGCGCCTTTAATACCGACTTTTCTCGGCAACGCCCGCTCCGCGCCTGACGGTCGGCGCGCCGCGGCAGTTGGGCTAGCTACCCGGTGCCGCAGCGGCGCGTGGAGCGTACGGTTTTATGGCTTTGACCGTCAATCCACGCGCCTTGTATCTTCGGCTTTCAAATTACGTTAATGTTGTTGATCTACGGTAAAACAACACGATAAACGTTGAATGGTATTTTTTATATTGTTCCAAAAGTACCTGGTGGACTGAGTCTTGGCAAGGCCACACTGAAAAATAACTATATTTGTAACGCGGCCTTGGTCTTGCCCGGTAATATTTCATTTTTACCAGATCATCCAAAGGATGCTGGTTCATCCCTAAGAGTAACAATAAACTTCGAAAAGTTTCATCCCACCTTTGTATAAAAAATCTCCGTTTTCTTCTTTGTATAAACCCTTTTTTAAAACTCCACAACTCCAGTACCTGGTGGACCGAGCCTTGCTCGATATTATTTTATATTTCCAGTTCATCCAATTACTTACTATAAAAAAATGTGATAAACAACACAGCTGAACAACACGGTTTACCTGTGGAAAAGCAGAAAAACTTCTTTGAATTCATGATTTAATGTTAAGGTTGCCACAACTACATGAGCTTCCCTATACTTTAACACTGAAAGTTTGATGTATCATAGGGCGTAGCCCTGAGGGAATTTTTAAAAATCCGTCCTTGTTGGATGCCTATGCCCTGAGAGGAACGTTCATGCAAAGTTTCAAAAGGTACTTTGGTATTATACGGAGGCCACTATTTTTTGAGAGATTTTATTTACTGATTACTGGATACCAAAAATGATCATATAATTGGAAAGAACATACTTTAATTGACATACAGTCCAATTTTGACATAATTATGATGAGCGGTCCTTGTGTTCTGCCTCCCAGAAGTCAGCGATGTTGGTGAGAAGTGAGAAGTGAGTTGAACGCGTCGCCTTCGCTAGCGACCACATCCGGTCGCCACATTATGTACGGCAAGCCTTATACAGCGCGCTGTGGCGGTTATGTTAGGTTAGCTTATCATAAATATGTTAGTTTATGACTTTCCTCGTTTCGTTACGAATCGGACAATACCAGATGAGTCACACTTTCGGCGGTGACAGGTGATGCGTGTGCTCCGGTCAATGACCTGACCTTGGCCTACTTGGAAGGGATTTGGCGGGCTAAAATTTTACTCATCTGGTATCGTTAGACTCGTTACGAAACGAGGAAAGTCCTACTAACATATTTATGATAACCCAACCTAACATAACCGCCTCAGCGCGCTGTATAAGGGTGGCCTCCGTATAATACCAAAGTATAAAAAAACTGGCGCCAATTCTTGGGGCCCACGCCGTCCATAAGACTAATGTTAATTTTAGCATTAGTCTTATGGACGGCGTGGGCCCCAAGAATTGGCGCCAGTTTTACCTTTCAAGGTTCTAGGTCAAGTAGTTTGGGCTGTGCGATGATAGTTGAATGGTATTTGACAAATAAAGTAGATTAGATTCACGCTGGCCAAGTAATCTGCATAGAACACATTTTTTAGTAATAAATTACTTAATTCAAAACTTTAAAGAAAATCCTCGGAGCCGTTTTTGAGATCGTAGGGCAAGCAAGCACGCAGCCATGCAAGACAAGGTAACATTGCTCGTATAAGAGTATAGGATACAATTATTTTCATTCTATATACACCCTGAAATATTACTCTTGATAGATAGCTGTTATTCCTGTTATGGTTACTTTGTTTATATTTAAGTTAATTTATTCTTATAATTAAAGTGGAGAATGGTATGGTAAAGTGTCTCCTCAATAAGGCACAGCCCTGACAAAGAAGGTTTATTCACCCCTCTTAGAACCTTTAATTACCATGAAAATATCAATCGTCAAAAAATAATTTCTAAAAATTTTACAATTTCATCCAATTTTAAGAGTTAAAAATATAACAAAAATATTTTTAATTACAGTACAGTAATATAAAATCATATATTTTCATGTTGGAATGATTTTTATATTAATAACATCATTGTAATTTTTTATAATACATTTTTAACCATTAAAATGTTTGTTAAGTAACAATGTTTTTACTAATCTGTGATGCCAAATGTCAGAAAAAATCAATATCAAAACATTTTTATCAACTTAGAAATTTTCACATCATACTTATCTTATACGAGTATAGTTTAAAATTAATATTGTTTTTACTCGCAAAAAATCCGCAATAATCACGTTTGAAGGGAAATGGTTTATGGATATTGTGATACAAGCTCCGTACCATTAAATAACAAATATCTCAGTTAAAAGGTGTTCTCAAACCTCACACCAACCACGATGAGTAGGCCTACCTTTGAACTCATCATGGTTGGTCAAGCGTAATGTCGGCGTCCTAACGGTACCATACGCGGGATTGCCCGGGAAAACCCTCCTCTCTCCCCTTACGACATTCTTAGAATCGGCCCTCCAAGTCGCCACTAAACAAAGGGCGCGTCCTTGGACGCGTCAAGTTGGCTACCAATTTGAAAATTGACAATATGTTATTTAGTATTATAAGTTAGTCTACTGTCTCCAGATTTCTTTAACAATTAATATAATGTATAGTGCTGTGTGAGGACTCTTTGCCACACTCAACCTACATAAAAATACTTTACCTATATTAGTTTTAACGAACTGCTTTAATGTATTTGGGTTTTGTAACCTGTTATAAAGCAAAAAAATAGAATATTTCAACAACAAAATTTACAACAATCCACCATCGAGAATACGTCAAAAAATCTTTGAAAATATTATCCCTCTAAGTTGTCTTGGCTTAAAATACTTACCTGGGTAGGTCGCCATTTCAAAGTAATGTATCTAATGTATGTCCGATTGCTCGTAATCTATTTCTTATTTAATACGCTAGGGGGTTTTTGTGATCATTACTCCTCCTAAAATAATGGGCCAAATTTAATAATTTAGGTGTCGTTGGAAAAAGCTCGGTGTGTAGTTTTGCCGGAAATAAAATTTATAAAAATTAGTCTAAAGGGAATGGCCCTAGATGCCCTTAAAGTTTTGTATTTGTCCATAAGTTTAATATGAGAAAAGAAATTTCAAATAAATCAGTTGATGCAGTAAACAAAGTTTTCCAGCAAAGCCAAGTGTTATTACTGGAATTGAAACCATTGAATATGTATACTGAATCACTGAAGAAGACAAGCATTCATTTATGAATTATATAGTAGAGTTATTTATAGTAGATTTAGTGAGTGAATTAAGTTCAGGTTAAGGTTAAAAAGGGTTATAATTTTGTAACAGAACTTGAGTTACAGAATAATGTTTGCTAAAATAACGTAAACCCCACAGTTTCGAAATATAACTTACTTCTTCATTGTCTAATTAAAAGCAACCCATTCAAAAATATGTTTGTTTTCTTATAACCCGTAATAATTATTTAAACTAATAATTTAAGTATGACAAATGCGCTTGGTTAACTCGACTGAGTTTACAATTTTCTTTTACTCAGAAGCAGTAAGTTACGAGTCACTTTGGGTCATTGACTCATTCTAACCAAGGATGAGTTTATGGTGATGGTTAATGTGAAGTTTGTTTGTCAGTAAAGACCTAAAAATGAAAATGTAGCAGCCGTATAACGCGCTAGAACAATTTAATTAAATGTAACTATTTAATCTGTATTACTGAAACTATAAAATAAATGTAAATTAATTTGGTACCTATTTAATTAAGTGAGATCTGTGGTTGTTGTAAGGATGATTCATATACACTTGAACTAGATATAATTCAACCTAAATCAAATCATCTCCTGAAAGTTGATAGAGTATTCACCAAAAATATTGTTTGTAAAGAACTTTGGTAAATAATCTCAGTATTACTGGAAGTGACTGAATTTTAACCATATCATAAATTTTTTTTTCTAGAATACCATTATTGTTTTTATCTAGAAGTCAATTCAATACACATGACAATTGCTCGATTGCGAGCAACGGGTTTACTAGTAATTCATAATTTCAACCAATTAATAACAATCCCCCATTAAGGAGATGTTAAAAAATTCTTTGAAGATTAAATTTTTTTCCGGAATAGCTTTTCTGCAATCAAATATACCTATATAATTTTTAGATCAAAGCAATAGTTCCTCACTTTTAGTGAAAAACTACTCTGACAGACTTACAGAATGAATAGTCAATTTTTTGAAAAATTGTCGGATATTTGTTTTTTTTTTTTTACTTGAAATGCTCTAGATCTAAGGGTGCGTACAAGAACATTTTATAACTGACATAATATTTTGAGACCTCATGCAGAATCATGGTATAAATGAATTTTTTCGGATGAAGGAAAGGGTTTTCTTTGCTTGAGCCTGTAAAAATGCTACCGTTAGTTATCTTTAGAAACAGTTTTTTTTTTATCTACAATAGATGTCAAGTGGTGGATGGGTACACTACTGCTGTTTTTATCTACGATTGATGTTATGTGGTGTATAGTCACACCACTAAACATCTATCGTAGACAACAACGGGTTTTCATCTCCCCAGAGTCCGTTAGGAGGTGAATATATAAAAGAATGTAAAATTACAGACAACTAAGAGCAACAAATTTACTTAATTAACGCATGGACATAGGTCGGTCCTATTTTTCGATCGCGGTTGATGGTGACGAATCGCGAGCGTGTGTCACAGGGACATCAAAAGCAGGGCCTACCGCATCTAAATATCGTCTAAAGACCTTATCTAACGAATTGTTTGTTTTCCCATATTATTGGTCAGATATTTAGTGAGGAATTAAAACAAAATTATATTGTTTATGAACAAAATTATAACTCATAAAATTGAATCTAATTATATGGAAAATAGAGAAAAAAATTCCTGATACGTGTGAATATATGGTTGAAAGAATAGTATATTTCACTACTAGTCACGAAATGGTACTTTTGTGACGAGTTGTGAACAGTACTTTTCATCACGATGCAAATAAGTGACCAAACTCATAAAAAATGATCCAACATTTCATAATTTATTAATTTTTCTATAAGTATACACACTGAACTGTCTATTTTAGTTAATAAAGACAGCTGTTGAACTGTCAAATTAAGGAATTCGTTTGTTTGGGTACGTCAATATTTTGTTTTGGTACGGAAATGGTTTGTTTGGGTACGGGAATGAAATGTTTGGGTACCGAAAAAGCAGCTGATCATTACTTGTTTTGACGTAAGGAAATCGAGAGTTTTCGTAGATCTCAGCTGTACGGTAACGGGCAATTTTCGTATACAGAGTGATGAAAAGCTAATTATATATATATCCTGGTTAAAAAAAACTCATGATATGACAATATAACCGTTATAGCGGACGCGAGCACTTGTCGTCGTTTCGTCTTTGCAGCATAGGTATACAAACATATAGATTGCTTGAATATGGCGACCTTTCCAGGGAGATAGTCTTATATTTTATGCCAAGTATGAAGGCATGAATGACAGATGAGTGAAGGATGATTGTGGCGCGATCTTGTAATCTTTGTTACTGACTAAGGCCGACATTTCCTTAGACAGGACTGTTAATTAATAGGCCGTGGGATCCGAACCACAATTTTGCCTAGTTTACAATTTACGAACTGGTCTAGTTATGAGGACGGTCTTATGAACGTAGCATTCAATAGTGCGGACGTTAATCCTCACTATAGGGAACACCGCGTCCACAAGCCATCGCTCATAACTATCCAAAATATTCGTGACCTCCAAGTAGGTGGATTACAGGATATGCCACCGTCCCATATCAGTCTCGGAATCTCGGTATCTCAGAGGGTTTTCCCACCCAAAGCTTAAAAAATAGGAAAGCTAGGTACAATAGGAAAACTTTCAATATCCCTAACTTTGAAAACGAAATTGAAAGAATGTTTTAATTTATGGCCTTGTATTTTTAGTTTTCTTCGAGCAGTGACGGATATACACTTTTCTGTCGCCTGTAGCAAAATCGGCGTTCACCCCCCTCCGGCACCAAGCAGGAATTCTATCTAATTGCTAACGTGTCTTTAATGAGATAGATGAGCAATTATATCTCGAGCAACTGTATTACTGTCCGTGGGCCGTGGGTGGGTAGACGTAACGTATCGATCGCAGGTAGCCATACATTTGCAAACAATTCCGTAAAATTTGAGTATGCGTATTTACCAATTGCAGGAATAACTTTAAAATAAGCAAAGAGCCGTTTAATTTTATCGCGCGTATTTGCCATTCTCAGGTATTTGACGCGGCAGTGGCGGAAGTAGGTTTGTGAAAATAAAACAATGAAAACCGGTCCTGACGGGGCGCGGGGTTGGGGGTGGGGATGGGGAGCCAGACAGCCATATTGCAATGTTTGTATCCTCTTTCTCTGAGTTGCGTCGTTGCGTGTTGTTTATATCGGTGATTAGACTAAACTTTTGTTATCTCCAGTGTAGAAATAATGTGATAGTTTGGTTAGTTTGTGGTTTGAAGTTTAAAGTTTTTAAGTAAGTGGAATTTTGTATCGGTTTATCTGAGACTTAAGCAACCAAATAAATCAACTCAACATGACTCAACTGCCGAGGACTATGCTTCTGTGATCTGACTCTGACTAGGTGAGTATTTTTTAACTGACTCCTTGTATAACATAAATATTTATAAGTTGCCGTTAACAGTGGTTGTGTTGCCTGGCATTAGTAGTTGTGAATGGAAAGCCCAACATACACATAAATACCCTTATACTGCAGGGGGTTCTTATGCTTATGCATGCTAAACTTATTGAAAAAATTTGAAGACAAACAACAGATAACTTAAGTTATACAGGGTGTTCTTTTAAAACGCAACCCAAAACTTTATTTTATCAGTGAATGATTAGTCCCCCCAAGATCCCCGGATTTGACCCCATTATATTACTTTCTTTGGGGATATATAAAAAGATTGGCCCAGAATACAATTCACAGAATATTTAGCAACTCAAATCAAACATAGGCCTAGGCCTAACAAATTTAATACAAGAAATTCAAAGAGGTACTCTGCAAAATGTATTCAGGAATTTGATGGAGAGAACACAGCTCTGAATAAATGTCAATAGCAATTTGTTTGAACACACAATATTATAAGCTAAATGTGATCAAACTTAAATAATAGGTTGTATAAAATGCAAAGATAACCAAAACAATACCCACCTCAAACTTTATATGTGCATTATTCAATCTTAAAAATGGGTTGTGTGTTTAAAAAAAACACACTGTATATTAAAACTTGGTTTATCTGTATTAATTAGTTTTTTGTTATTGCTGATGTTGCAATTTTACTAAGTTACATATTTTTTTAGCAGGCCTAGGCCTACTCATTGTTTTGTGACTTGGTGATGCTCATTGATGTGGTACATCAATAAGTGATGCCATCACAGTTTTTGACTTGGCATAGGCCCTACTGTAAAATATTTATTCTACGACAATAAAGAATTATTTTGATTTAGGCTTTAGGTTATAATTTATTGTTTTAATCATAATTACTTAAAGCAACTTTATATTCCCATATTTATTTATTCATTTATTTATTTATATACCGGTACAGTATTTTATATTTACAATAAACATAATTTACTCCAAGTATTCTAAAGATTGATAAATATGGTAGGATCCTTATTAACGTTACGCATCTGCAGTTATCAATCTTTTTACCTCGGTATGTGCTGTGTATCATGTGATGGACGGGACAGATTTTAAGTCTTATATAAAACAACGTGTATTCAAAATAAAAATACAGTTAGACTTTCTTTTGATAAACCTTATTAAAGTAGGTAGGCCTACCTTGGCACAATAAATGTTATATTATGTTAATGCTATTTTGTAAGCCAGCACTCTCAGCAGAAAGAAAATTGGATGTTTTTTTATGATGCACGGGATACAATGAGGTGTGTTTGGAAAATTTTTGTTTTAAGTGACTATAACAACTTGAAACATCCATTTTATTTGAGTAGTGTGTTGCTCTGAGACAAAGCAATAATGTAATTATATCTTTTTGTGAAAGTATTCCAATATAGCCCAACCAAATAAAAATATACATTTAAATCGGAATAATTTTTCTGAGTGATTGGTGTTTACTTTAAGATTGGTTAATTTTGCAAGCTAGGCTATTTTTTCATGATGTGGAGGAAAAGTAATATTTTTTATCATAATTATTAATATATTTTAATAACAATACACCCATTTCAGTACATGTTCTATAACATTACTTTCAAAAACATCATGTCAGTTTCACTTTCCAGAGAATCACCCAAAATCACATATATATATCTATTACCTATGCCTGTATAGTCCCACCTTAAATTGAGAACCGGAACTTAATTTTTTTACTAAGTTGGATTAAGTGCAGGAGTTAATTTCAGCCAGAGCACAGCTCCGGTACTTTTTAGGAAACCGGAGCTCACTGGAGCGCGGTTTCTCAACTCACCGGTACGGCTCCGGACCCTTTTTCAGGCCGGCCTCGTAATTTATTAATACTCTTTTAAAAGTGATTTTATTAAAGTGTACAACTCTTTCTAATTTGGAAATGCTCTAAGTCAATTTAACAACTCTATTTTTCTTTATATCGTTTCACGCAAGGTAATATATGGCAGTTTTTTAACCGCCATTATGGATACTGATCACTTGATAAAGTCAAGATAGACTTTAGCAAGTGATGGTGGAAGTTTACAACTATCTTCAATCAAGGGCAAATCCAATCCAGGCCAATACGAGCGTGTACTGGGTGTGTTCAGCATTACCGTACTCATTTCTACATCGATCTTATAAGGCCTCTTGCGCAAATAGTTCGTCAAATGTTTGGACAAATCAGTTGCGCCCTTGTTCGACAATAGTAAATTCCCACCGAGTCGTGAAAGATCACAACCTTCACGACCACTATGGCATCACGTACACTCTATCCACGGCAGGACAGACCTAGCTATCGCTTTCGTGTGGTCCAAATTGTTAACCTGTGGTCATAAACGTTAAAAAGGCATCAAATTTAATCGCAATTAAAAAAAAATTCCGGGGGAGGGCCCCTGGACCCCCCCTTCTGCTGGGGAGTTTTCCATACCCTCCCGGCGGCCACTCGTGTTGATATTCCAATATAGCCCAACCAAATAAAAATATACATTTAAATCGGAATAATTTTGTTGAGTGATTGGTGTAATTTATTAATACATCATAATTAATATTAATAATTAATATTTATTAATACATCACTTCTGTATATTGATATTCCCAGGATTTTCAATCGTGTCATTTTTTTCATTTTTGCAAAACATTCCAATATTTTAATTAGGCGTACTTTTATTGTTTCATTGCAGGCCAGACTTCTGATCAATATAAAGGGAAACTCCTCATCTTACCTCAAGCCTAATTAGGAAGCTGATATAAACGAAGGTGTTGCAGAGGAATATACTTTGACGGGGAGAGTTACGACAGGTGTTGGCAAAGAACCTTTCAATAGGCTGCAGACCTTCACCTTCCCATTAATAAATGGTAACTATTTCGTTAATTTGACTTTAAATATGAATTGCAAAATGCATAATTTGTTTAACACGTTAGCTGCCAAGCATAAGTTATTTTTGTTCTGATTGGTACCTTATAAGTATCCACACACTTTTTTAGTTGACATTTCAGTTATGGTACCTATGTGATTTTTTTGTACTCTTTGAGGTTAGTTATAACTTATATGATGACTTTTAACGAAATAAATAAAATTAGCCTATATGTAAAAAATTTGGTGACCGATCAGGTCGCTATGAAATTTTCACATGCAACTTATTACGATGACTGCCATGATCTGACATCGACAAAAAGATGGTTTGCTCCACGATCGCTATTTTAGATCGTAACGTGCATTGTTGTCATGGTTCTTCAGACTAACTGGATTTTTGGTTGTACACATCAGCACTCCGGCGCATTGATGTGGATAATCCGAAGCTGTATACAATAATGGCTTGTTTACATCACATAAATTATATCTCCCCACTTTTTTGCAGAAGTCTATTTCTGGAGATTTAAGGATGGAGAAGAGAGCAAACTTCGCGAAGGAATAAGTGGTTGGCTGATGCAGACCAAATTTAGGAAGTTAAGAAGGTTAGTACTAAAAATTATGGATAGTAAGGTTAGTATTTTTTATGGATTGTAAAACAGAATGTAATGTTGAACATACTATGTTGAAATATTTTTTAATTCAAGTGGGAAAGTTATACTCAATGTCAGATTTATAATTGCACTCGTGACAATCCACACTTGTTGAAGCTCTTAGCGAAACTATCTGTGTAGCCCCACATTTTGTGTTTGGAGAAACTCTGTAATTTTAGAATTTATTTGATTATTAATAAATTTAAAATATTGGATTGAAAAGGGGGATTTCAATTTGAAGTATCTTCAGAGGCGTCAAGTGAACCGAATATTTGAGGGGGCCTAACCAACCACCATGAGGTCTGGGGAGTACGGAATACTCCCCATAGGCCTACTAGCAGAGGGTCCGGAAAATTCTTGTTTTTCCATACTTAAAAGCTAATAGTTACATAATTTACTATGTAAAAAAATCGATTAAACTAGACTAACCTGACTTAACTTCACAGAGAGTGGAACTACTTTCTTGTCAGCTGATATAGTATTTATTTAACCATTATAAAATAAATGCAACATATTTTTATAAAATTGATGAAAATAAAAGAAAAAGTTTACAAAATCACATCTACACTAGTTTAAGTTGCCAATTAAAAGGAATCAACTTCTACGGAGGATTTAATTTAATCTTAAAAAATATTACCTAAGTGGGCAGGATTTGAACCCGTACCTCCAACATGGTAATCTCATGTCATACTAATTTAACGATCAGCTGTGTATAGAGGTGCAAAAGTATATTTCTAATGTCTTTTCAATATAAGTAGTCATTTTGAAACAAGTTTATAACTTCAGTTTGCAAATAAAAATGTACCAGGTGTTTCCTAACTCTCAATAGACCACTTGTGGATTTGTTTTCTTGTATCAAGATAAACATTTATGCGAAACTTTCATATGCCTAATTATTACGATCGTCGACTGCCATGATCTGATAATGACAAAGATGGTTTGTTCCAAGATCACTTTTTTTACATTTTAACATGCATTGTTGCCTTGGTTCTTCAGACTAACTGGGTTTTTTGTTATACACATCAGGACTCTGGAACATTAATGTGGAAAATCCATAGTGTGCTGTTTACAATCATGGCTTGTTTACATCACCTAAATAATATTTCCTTACTTTTTTGCAGAAATCTGTTTCAAGAGGTTCAAAGATGGGGAGCAAGGCAAACTCCGAGAAGGAATCAGCGAATGGCTTATGCAGGCCAAGTTTAGGAAGTTAAGAAGGTTAGCATTGAACTTAAAAATTATTGCATTTTTGCTATGAATTCGAAAACATAATCTTATGTTGAACATACGATGTTGAAATACATTTTAATTCAAGCGAGACAATTGTACACAGTGCCGGATTTATAGTTGCAAATTTTTACACTTGTCACAATCCACACTTGTTGAGGCTCTTAGCCAATTAAAGTGCAGTGCAAGTGCCAATGTGCAGTTAATTAATATGTGCAGCCCCCCATTTTGTGTTTGAAGAAACTCTGTAATTATAGAATTTATTTGATTATCAATAAAATTTAAAATATTGGATTGAAAATGGTGATTTCAATTTGAACTATCTTTAAAATGTACAAAAAACAACTTGCTTTGTACTTTTTGCGGCCCTCTCTCAGCCCGAAGCCCTACCTAGCCCAGCCAGTAAAAATTTCATAAAATATAATCGATCCTTACTCTCTCCTTGTTATTTTTATTCATTACTTTTGTTAAAAAAATAACATATTTTCCATTCTGAAATGAACGCAAACTTACTAATTCTTAGCAAAGTTAATCTCTTAGAGGAAGTTTTTAGTGTGCATTGGGAATCAAAAGTAACTATAAAACTTCTTATTACAGTACACTCCCGATTATCCGAGGTCTTCGGGACCAAGGCTACCTCGGATAACAGGAACCTCGGAAAATACGGAGTTCACGTGTATTTTGAGGTTGGGCTGCAATAGGACCGCTTCAAAATATTTTATTAGATACAGTATAGGATTTATCGATAAATACGACAATGAAAGTCCTTTCGAGTTGCAAGTATTAGAATTTTAAAGAAAGACACTTGTTTCACACATTATTATAACGCTTAGTAAGAAAATAAAAACGTATAATTAAGCTTAGAGCTGCCTCGGATAACCCGGAGTCTCAGATAACAGGGGCTCGGATAATTGAGAGTGTACTGTATTACATTTGCAATGTGTTTTTTTCAAAGAATTTATGCTGCTTTTTGTTTTAACTGAAAGTAACAGACATCTTGTCGCTAAGTTGGTTTTCTGTTTAATGTCAATATTTTTAGTACAGCTTTTCGGTCACTTTCCTAAGTTATGCCGAAAATAGGTAAACCTTTATAAACCAAACACACTGTTATGCTCAAAGTAACAACTGTAATCATAATAACATTGCATCAAACAAACTATTTATCCCTAACATATAGATACAGGGTGTCTACTGGTGCTGGAAATACTGGAATTATACTGGAATTTTATTTTGGTATTGGAAATATACTGGAATTTCGTATTTGGTAGTGGAATTTAGTTGAAAACAAGTGATAAAATCCATTTAAAATAATTTGGTTCCATACATTCAAAACCTAAATTAAACCACTTGTAATTCAGTTAAATTACTAAACATCCTTAATCAGATTTAAAATTTTATATGTTGTCATTTTTATTAAGATTGAACATGTTCTCAACATTTCTAACATTGATTATGTATTGGTTTTAAATTCTACTTCTTCTATTATATAAGTCAGGAGAAGAAGTAAAGCTGAGTGTGTTTGAAACTTATCAGTTTTGGCGAATTTCCGCTATAGGGAAGAAGCTGTTACCGTAGTTCTCATGGTAAGACTTAAGCTCGAGATCATCATAACTTTTTGTTTTGAGGTCCCCAGATGCCAAAAACACCATTCGCCATTTTCTTTAATACACACACACACACACACACACACACACACACACACACACACACACACCGGGTGTCCCATAATAGTCCTCCCCCTACCTTTCTCCTCAATTTTTCTTCGAATATCGATCCCACACCACCCCGGAACATTGTTGGGTAGTTAATACTTTTAGTTTTTTTACTTTTTTTGGGTAGTTAATACATTTTGAGTGGATACCCAATTTTGGCCACCATATTGGATCCAAAATATTTTTTCAAATATTAAAGTTGTGTTGTGACCCATTATTACAAGCTAGATTTTTGCATTGGTTAGGTAAATATTAAGCGATACCCCTAAGTTAGGTAAATAGTGAGCGATACTGGAATTTAGGAAAAAGTTGTACTGGAAATACTGGAATTTTAAAATCAGATGTCATTACACACCCTGAGATAGAAGAGCACTGACCTGTATACATTGTCGGAACATAAAAAACTCATAAATAGGCTCTTAAAAAGTTATAACGGTTGAAATGATCAGATTTAAGAGTGCATTATTTAGAATTAATTACATCTGTTTGAAATATCAAGCTGTATTTTTTAAAGAAATAACAAATTTTTTTAATCCTAGGGAATTACAATCAGTACGCACAGTTGTGAGGGAGCATATTTTTAGTTTAAAGGGTATTTTAGTTTGAAACCCAAAATTTCGGGCAGTATCCAAAAATGGCGATTATGGGGATGTTCCGTTCATTCCCTAGACAGTTGTATCAATCAGATTATAGATAATAATAGCTCTGCCATGTACTGAAAGTAAATTTGGTGATTGCTGCGGCTGCCATAGTACAAAATGACCTCAAGACAATGTACTGCGTTCAGTAAAATCACATTTTTATTGATAAATCCATTATATTTTGTCCTGAAAACAAACAGAGGGCTTAAATATTTATATATATTTTTAAAATCATTTAATAACATCAGGACTAACATGGCAAATTTTGGGCCCTCAAAACCCCACTAGAAACCCCATAAGAAATTTGCCAACGGCAGCCTCCATTCTTTGTATTAATTTTTAAATGAATTTTTGCTATTTGACTAAATGTTTATTTTACAGGGAGAAGAAAGAGGAGAAGAGAACATTGGAGTTGGATGGAAACGATAACGTTTTAAACAATTGAAGAACCCTACACAAAAAAACGGCATTGTATCGATAGTTAAAATAAAAATTTGGATTTGTGAAAATATATTAATTGTATTTTTTTAACCTGAATTTTTTCCGAAGTAAGGATACACTTTTTCCAGTAGTAAGGAATAAGATAGTGAAATTTCGTAGATTTTACTAAGTTTTATATTTTGTAAAGAGTGATTTATTTATAAAAAATCTTAATTTAGGCCCAAAATTCCAATCAAATTTATGCTTTTATAGTGTTATTTTCTTTGATCTGAAAAGGTACAAAAGTGTGAATTGTTATAACTGACATTATCGGTTATGTTTCACATTTTTAGATTTCCTTTGCAAATAAACTAATTAAACACACTTATTTATTATTATTATTATTTTCTAGAAATTCCTTATTCATGCCAAAATGGCAACCCATTAGACACATGTTAATTTTATTATTTAAACATTAATAATTTTTCATGAACAGATAAAAGGGTTAGTTGCTACTAACTCTGCATTTTTGTATCATGCAGTTTTTAGTTTTGTTGTATTATGTATTTTTTGTGATATATTTGTAAAACTTTCAAGCAAACTGCAAACTACTAAGTTTAACGAAGCTTAGCACAATGCTTGGCATAATCTTAGCACAATGCTTAGCATAATCTTTGCACAGTGCTTAGCACATTCTTAGCACAATGCTTAGCATAATCTTAGCACAATGCTTAGCATAACCTTAGCACAATGCTTAACATAATCTTAGCACAATGCTTAGCATAATCTTAGCACAATGCTTAGCATAATCTTAGCACAATGCTTAGCAGAATACTTAGCACAAATCTTAGCCTAATGCTTAGCACAATCTTTGCCCAATGCTTAGCACAATCTTTGCCCAATGCTTAGCACAATCTTTGCACAATGCTTAGCATATGCTAAGCTTAGCAATGTGAAACCTATGTTAAAGCTTTGTATTAAGCTTAATTTCCCCTTTGCCTGTAAGCTTAAAAAATGGTTTGCATGCGTAAACTCGTAAGCTTACCAATAGGTTATATTAGTCTTAGTTTAACCTTTTACCTTTGCCATTGCAAGCCTAATTAAAAGCTTAGAGCTTTGCATGGGCAAGCTTTGGGCTAAGGAAAATCAAAGCTTAATGTGCTATCTGGGAAGCTGAGGCCACACTCGATCAGGCTGTCTTTCAAACTACATAATGTTGTATAATGAAACACGGACCCCCCCAAATTACTACTTTACATACATTTTGAAGGCAGCGAAATTCAACCTTCTTTTATTTTAGTTAAATGTTCTAACCTCGAAATTTATATTGGATCAACTCTTATTGATGCACCCGGTCATTGATTACAGGATTATACTTCAAGACACTCGTAAAAGATTAAATTACATTTTTTGAGGAATGGGACTACCTCTTCCTATTTTTATTCAACGTTGAAAACACTGTGTATTTCTAAAAAAAATCACAAAATACATTTTTACCTCCTATGAAAAACTAGCTGATCACACGGTTTTACCTGTGGAAAAACAGAAAAACTTCCTTGGATTCATGATTAAATATTAAATGTTAAGGTTGCCATGACAACTACATGAGCTTCCCTATACTTTAACATTGAAACTTTGATGTATCATAGGGCGTAGCCCTTAGGGATTTTTAAAAATCCGCTCTTGTACGGTTTTCCATTTCGCATGGCGTGTAAGGGATTAGGAGACCCTTACACACACAGACACACAAACGCAGCTACCCCCCCCCCCCGTCCGTCCCCCCATGCCTCGCCCGGTAGGTAGATGACTCATGCACTGGGGCCTCTAGTACTGAATGGTAACTTTTTTTTACTACAGTTTTGACCATCTATGATATTATATCTGGAATCTCTGTGCAATTACGAGAAAAATGATACCAAATACGTGCTATTAGGGTGATATTAAGGAAATACGCCAAAAAGCTGGTTGATTTGGAAAATGGTAATAATTATTATAATTAAAAATATTACTATTATTATTATTTATTATTAATACCATTTTTAACTTAAGCAATAATATAACTCGAAAAAGCGTGAAAAACTGAAAGAATAAAGTTTGTTTTGACAGAATCGAAAATATAAACAAACAAACATCTGATCAGATGTGCGGGATTCTGCACTGTTCTACTAGTCCTATACTCTTATATGAGCAGTGTTATCTTGTATGCTTTCTTGCTTGCTTGTTCCAGGGGCATACCCGGGGGGGATATCGGGATATATCCCCCCCCCCCCCCCCGAAACTTTTGGGGATTTTGTGAAACGGTTAGAAACATTAATTCTCGTTCGTAATGAATGTGGTGGTATCACTAAACTTGCCGTAAAATAGAGAACACTATACATAAATTACTCACTATAAGGTTTTCAAATAGTTAAATTCTACTATTTTAAAGATGATTTGGGGATTATATTATATTGGATTAAGGTATTTTTACCTATTGTGGTTATCTTGAGTTGTTGTTAGCGGGTTAGGCTTATATAAGAACATCAGTCAAACAAAAACTCCTGATAACAACAGTGGCCATTAATGGTGTCCGCGATATTGCCGCCATCGCCATCGTCGTCAGTTCTGGCAGAAGACTCGTCATATATTACGTGAAAAAATCATGGTAAAAAATCACGATGTTAAAATGTGGCATACAAGACGTCTTCTCATGACCGTGTACTTTACACTGTTTGTCTGCCGGACGATCACGTAGCTGCATCGCGGCAGACGAATCACGTCTGCCTACGTTGCGTGAAAACTAAGCCTCGCCATTAAATCAAGGCAGATTTGTGATTAATCTGTCAAATTTCAAAGATCGAACTCTGTCAGATTTCAGATAGTGTATCGAGCTTTTCCGGTGGTTTCCGCTATTCGACGTTCGACGTCCCACTATCAAGTGATTGTTATTAGCCTACGATGCTTGCGTGTACATCATCATAGCATTGCCTTTTGCTCTGGGATTTGAGAAACACTACACAAAAGAGAAAACCCGAATTTTATAATTCTATTCATCAAACTCTTTCAGATAATCTAGGATCCCGATACTTCCGGTCTTGTAATAAATGAGAATGTGAGATATAGTTTTTACTTTGAAATTAAATAGAAAAAAATCTTTTTTGCCAAGGTAAAAAACGTGTAATTCTTTAATTATTTCTCATCTGTCCTTTAGTGTTATTAGGCCTGCTATATAAATATGCAATTTCTTTTGTTTTGTAAAAAATATTTTGCCAAAATTCCAATGTGGTCGAAAATTTTCAGAATCTAATCTGTGATCAGCCTAAAATTAGTTAAAACTTTGGGAGTTATTCTGTTTGTTGTTATACCTCTAGATTGCCTGAAAACGCGAATTTACAGTTGTAATTTATAAAAATTTACCGGGGGAGGACCCCCGGACCCCCCTTCCGCTGGGGGGTATTCCATACCCCCCTGACCCCCCGGTTTATCCCCCCCGAAAATAAATCCTGCGTACGCCACTGGCTTGTTCATTTATCTCAAAGACGGATCCGAGGATTTCCTTCAAAGTCTGGAAATAAGTAATTTATGACCCAAAAACGTGTTTTATGCAGATTACTTGGCCTGAGAAAATCTAATAACGTAATAAAACGAATTTTGAAGTTGTAAAATTTTAACACTGACCTCATGAGTTCTCATGATAGCAATGAAAATAAACAAGGAAAGTGTAATCAAATGAAGTAATCATAACAGGTGCTTGCCATCTACAGGAATCAAGGAAAAATACATTGAGTGGGATGAAGAGTTCATGGAGCAATAAAAAAGTTTCTATTTATCAATTTTATGACAATGAAATATTTTATATTAACTGGATGAACTGGTAACGGTTAAATCAGCTGATTGTCAAAGCACAATGTCAAAAAATACCGTTTAACCAAGGCGACACTAAATTTTTTGACATTTTTTTAGTGTCGCCTTGCATCAAGTGATGCCACCGATGGATCTTGAGGGAACTAATATAAATGTAATTTATGCTCAGTATGATGTTTATGGGCAGCTGACTTTAGAAATGTTTATCAGAGACAAGTTGGTTGCTATGCATTGTTTAATTACTGAATAAATTTTTGTAAATAAAAGTAAACAAATGATTTTTTAAATTTTTAGTTACATTGAATACATTAGATACTTTTGCTGTTATAATTTAAAAAGATTAAATTGTGCTAGTAAATGTAAGATAGGTTTTTAGTGATTAATTAAGATGAGTTGTTGTGCTGTGGTTTCGTGTGGGAATGAAAACTTCCAGGCCCGGCGACAAGATTCTCGGGCCCCTGTGCAATTAAGAAGTCCGGGCCCCTATATGCAGGCAACCAACCTACTTACCTTGACAATTCACTTTCCTTCAATACTAAACAAAACCACGTATTGGCTATACGTTAACACTGCAAGCAATATTTCAAACCCAAAGTTAGGTGCAGCACACTGTTGTTCCTCAGTCAAAACTATGACCATTTCCGACTGCACATAAAACTGGCAGAGCTGGGCCCTAAGAGAGATGAATGAGGTCTTCTCTGTACCTATAGCCTGTGCTTATTCGTGTATCCTAAGGCAATTCGGCAGGATACTTAATTTACTGTACTTGTTTACAGTTGTGTAAGCTTTGTATGAAATGACATTAAAATTAAAATAAGTAGGTGTTAAAACTACATTAACATTTTCGTATAATCTGCTGGATACGTTGTTTGCAGCATCAATATAGTTTTTCTACTAAACTGTTACTTAACTTACTTAGTAGTTTTTTACCTGATTTACTTTCCTCATGAATGACTATGTCAAAGCCATCCATGACCTATAATTTGTTGTATTTATTTATATATATTTGTGAACAAATATGAGTGAACTAATGGAATATTGAGAAAATCGGAGGTCAAGCGATTACATTTTTATTATATAAGCAGTAATAGGTTTTATCAAACTAAAAAAAATGTAAAATTGAACCTTTCGTGAAAATCAATAATGAAGCATTAGGCTCAGGTTACTCGTTTTAAAATTATATTTTCTATTACATAAGCAAAATATATAGTACAGTAAATTGTATATAGTAAAAACAAAAAACTTGATTTCACAAAAATCTTAATTTAACTTTTATAAAAGCCAGTAATGAAGAATTAATCCTGTACAGGATTAGAATCCTGTAAGAACAGATTAAATATTTTTTACAGTCAATAAACTAGTGATCATGGTCAAAATGTCCCGCACGGAACTTGGAGTGACAGAATAAAAAAATTTACTTTATTGAGATTTTTTTTGATAATTTGATATGAAATGTTCCGTCCTTTTCTCAGCAGTGAGACAATGTTGTATATTTGTTTAATTTGTAATAGACTGGAAATAAAATATTGAAAAAATAAAACTGAAATAAAACTCAATGCCCTGTTTTAGTAAGAATGAATGTCGTACCCACATGTCCACCAGCGGAATCATAAGTATCTAGGAATGAAGAATGACAAATGGAATAAGCCCATCTTGATGACGTCATAGAATTCTTTCTGCCAAAATTATTGTCAATTATACAATACCCCCGTTGCAGCAGACCTGCATACTCAGCGAATTTCACATGCAAAACAACATATTTCAATCCAACATAGTGGGATTTGACATATTTTGGTAAGCTCCATAAGAATAACATGGGCAATGAGTGTGCAGGTTTGCTGCTATGGGTATATAAAAACTGGGAGGTTTTAATTCATTACTTAGTAGATCTGAACTAGAAGAAGCTATTTACAAAGTTTTATCAAGATATGTTGAGAAATAACCGAAATATAGAATTTTACTTTATTTCCCATAAGGTTAACATTGGGACAACGTACTGTGTTTACCACTTTCAATATCTCGGTAACCAATGATCATAGAGCAGTGATTCAAAGTACCAATTTGTTTGTTTTTTTGAGCTGAATTCATTGATGCCAACAGAAATTCGATAAATTTTATTTTTCTATATAAAAAACTCAAAAAATCCATTTTTGGGGGGTTTATCCAAGGCCACACTACACTACAGGCCGGAGCAAGGCCACACTACATATACAGTGAGGCCTTGGCCGGAGTCCTTTTGTGGTGACGTCACATTATCAGACGAAATCGCAGACGCTTTTATAATGTACTCTTATGGCGATTCACTGCCGCACTCTTAAAACTGTCGTGCCCTAAGTTATTCGTTTAAGTTTTCGTTTAGAAACCATTATTTTTTCGAATCTGCATTAATTAATGAACAATCAAATGCGGTCGAAAATAATTTTAAAGAAAACAATACTTTATTTCATAAACTTAAAAACCGGTAAACACTACAGGCAAGTAATTTGTTTACTTTTCATCAGATGATTTATTGGAAATTTGACAGTTTTGTTTCTTATTGTTTTCATTTCGATGTCCTAATGTCATGATTTTTTGGTAAATGTTTACGATTTTCATATGATTTTAGTTCTTATTTCCAACACAGCGCTAGGAGTTCGGCTGGTGTTGTGACGTGGCATCAGGGAGGAGGGGGGGAGGCTCCGGCCTGTAGTGTAGTGTGGCCTTGGTTTATCCCCCTTTACTCTCCCTTCCGGTGGTCCGATCAAGCTTGTTCACGAATTCGTCCGAGTGATTACCACTTTACACGTCTGTACCAATTTTCATTAAGATTGGACCATTTTTACGGCCGCTATCGTGCTAACAGACATATATATATATATATATATATATATATAGAGTTATATATATATATATAGAGTTATATATATAAAAATTCAAACGAATGGTATTTTTTGCTTCTAGTGGCCCCAAAACGAAAAGTTATCATGGTCTCGGGCTTAGGTCTTACCATGAGACCTACGGTAATAGCTTAGACTAGGTCCCTAGTCTAAGGTAATAGCTTCTTCCCTATAGAGGAAATTCGCTAAAAATCAGTTGTCATTATTTTCAAAAAACTCGGACCAATAAAATCAGACAACCAATAAACTCAAAAAGCCATTAGGCTTAAAAGTCAACAGGAAAGTGGTTTTCATAAAACTATTTTCTGAAAACAAACGAAAAAATATTCGCTCTATTTCTTGTATGTTTTAGCGAATTTCCCCTATAGGGAAGAAGCTATTACCGTAGGTCTCATGGTAAGACCTAAGCCCGAGACCATGATAACTTTTTGTTTTGGGGCCACCAGAAGCAAAAAACACCATTCGTTCGAATTTATATACATATATATATGTGTGTGTGTCTGTGAGCACGATAGCGGCCGTAAATATGGTCCGATCTTAATGAAATTTGGTACAGACATGTAAAGTGGTAATCGATTGGACAAGTTCGTAAACCAGCCCGATCGGACCATTGGTAGGGGGGGTAAAGGGGGAATAACCCCCCAAAAATGGGTTTTTTGGGATTTTTACATAAAAAAATAAAATTAATCAAATTTTTGTTGGCACCATTGGATTCGCCTCAAAAAAAAACAATTTAGTATTTTGAATTATTGCTCTATGTCCATTGGTTACCGAGATATTGAAAGTGGTAAACACAGTACGTTGTCCCAATGTTAACCTTATGGGGAATAAGTAAAATTCTATATCTCGTTCATTTTTCAACATATCTTGATTAAACTTGGTTTGTGGCTTCATCTAGATGAGATCTAATGTATTTTAGTCTAAAATCCCCAAAATTTCCATTTTTGTGGCAGCAAACCTGCATAATCATTCCCCATGTTATCCTTATGGGAAATAAAAAAATTCTATATCTGCCTTATTTTTTAACATATCATAATAAAACTTGGTATATGACTTCTTCTAGTTAAGATATACTAAATAATGAATTAAAACTAACCAGTTTTAACCCTTTTAAGGCCGCCGGCCGTAATAGGCCCCCGTGGTAAAAACTACGTTCGCGGCCGACGGCCGTAATAGGCACCCGTCCACTTTTCTCTGTTTACTGGCCTGTTGGGTTTTCCAAAGGCCACTAAACTTGATTTTCCCTTGTAGAGGAACATCTGGGCTTCATGAATAATAAAAAATACTGCCGTTTTAGCCTAAATTTCCTAGTTGTCTGTATAGCTTTACATGTCATGATCGTCTGCTGGCCATGTGATGATTTTGTTGCTGTTTAATTTTTGTGATTTGTTGGTTATGTGATGAGGTTATTGTTTTAGTCGACCAAATATAATTTATTAAATGAGTTGTGTGTGCTTAACTTGTGTTTTCAATGAAGAATGTGCAAAAGAAGTTGAGATAAATGACCTGTAAGCGAAATCACCCTCCTGTATGCAAATAACATGGCGTATGCCATTTAGTCCTAAAACAGCGAAGTGTCAATTTTTACCTTATCCGTTATAGTTCTGTTATTAATTAAGGTAGGTACTTCAAAATTGGCATACTTCCTGTAAATAAGTTTTACTTTATAGTTATAATTGCTTTTTGGATGTAAAACAAAGTTACATATTTTTTATATGCCGTCAAAGTGGAAAAATATAAATTAGCTCATTAAAATTTTCTTATATAAATCCGTAAATAAAATTTCTTTCTGATGATTTCATAATTTATTCTAGGGTATTTTGAAGCCCATTTAATTAGGAACAATTTAAAAAAAGAATTATAAACATCTGACAAAAATTGTGGAAATTATAGCCCTTTAACTAAAACTATGCACAGCGCATAAGAAATGGCTTGGCCTTTTTCGCAAGTACCACAGTTTGGGAGCTGGCCTTTTTCGCAAGTACCACAGTTTGGGAGCTGGCCTTAAAAGGGTTAACATACCTGTTGCAGCAAACCTGCATACTCATTCCCCATGTTATTCTTATAGAGATTACAAAACCATGTCAAATCTCGTTATGTTGGATTGAAATATGTTCTTTTGCATTTGAAATTCGCTAAGTATGCAGGTCTGCTGCAACGGGGGTATTATAAAATCAGAGTTAATCCTCTAACAACACATAACTGTACTAATAAACCAATCTCACAAGATCATAAAACAATACTGACAGAGTCTTAGGCCTATCGTGTTGTTTGACGTTTAGGATGTTTAGGATGTCATAAGGAAGGGGAGGGTGAGAAGGAGAGGTGAGTCGCTGCTCTCGCTGTGTGGCGCGAGGCCCGGAGATAGCGAGCGAAGCCCCAGACTGGCACCATGGTTCTTGGAAATTTCTCATAGCTGTGACACCACCCCATCGATATACTGTATATCGATGCACCACCCTCAGTGTTTACAATCGATTACAACGAGGCTTATCATTCTCTGCATAAGCACGTTCAGAATCAGAATCAGAATCTTTATTTCCATAAATCTTACAATCTTTGAGTCCCAACAAACCACATGATTTTTCGTTGGGTGCTCATTATTACACAGAGATACAGAAATATAAAACATAAAATATACAAAAATTAACAAAGCGCTCGGGTGACGGTGCACAAACTAACTCAAATATTTCTACCTACTGGTTAAATATCAATCATTGCAACATATTGAAACTAGAAAACAATTTTCTCAAGGAGAACCAATAATTCTGATCAGCACAAATACAAAACAAATGATAGTTGATACAAAAACAAATAAAAATATATAATTATAAACTCAGTAAAAATTTGCATAAATTTGCATCATTTCAGTGCATTATATAACTATAATGCACTAGGTTAAAAAATAAAAAGAACATAAAAGAAACCATACACAGCTACCCAAAAACTTAGAGTAATACATAATGTATAAATAAGGAGACAAGTCAAAATCGAGATTGGAGACACTAAACCAGCCTAACAATGCCAATCATTCACACCTTCACTCACTGACGTTGATAAAAAGAGTAGTTGTAAAGCAATCAAACTTAATCTATTTTTATTTTTGACAAATAACGTTAATTCAAAGCACTGTTGGGATATCTCTAATTATAATTTATTTTCCTCGGCCCGGGCCCCCTGCGAGCCCAGGCCCCTATGCATTTGCCCCCCCTATCCCCCCCCTGTCGCCGGCCCTGAAGACTTCTCTGGTAGTGAAATTGACTACTTTTTAGTCCAGGCAACGAAAGGTTATAGAAGGAATTGCTTGGATCACAATTTTTGACTTTTTAACTTTGTTTGGACTAGTTAGGAGTAAAACATATCAAAAGTCCCCGCCCTTAGTCCTTGAGCCGGCTGGGCTGGAAGGGCCTAAAGGTACAATTTTTTTGTTTTTCCTAAATATCTTGAAAACTAAAAACTTTTAGTATCCCCTATTAAATTTGGAAATTAAAGAAAATTAAATTTCCTGTAAGAAAAATATATAACATGTCTACTTTGGTCCAACCGTTTACAAGGTAAGCACTAATTTTGTAAATATTTAAAAAAAATATCCCTTCCATTAGAAATTCATGTAAATTTGTGGATAACATAGATGCCAATTGGGCAACATTTTTTTCACCTAAAGGAAAATGATCAGCATTCAGGAAATATTGACAAAATTTCCAGTAATTTGACACCTCAATCATAAAAATTGGTCTAAAATTAAGGTGTTGGCAAGCTCACAAAAAACGTTATTTTTCAAGGAATTATTACAATTTGTTATAATTCCTTGAAAAATAACGTATTTTGTGAGCTCGCCAACGCCTTAATTTTAGACCAATTTTTATGATTGAGGTGTCAAATTACTGGAAATTTCGTCAATATTTCCTGAATGCTGTTCATTGCAAAAAACGTTGCCCAAATGAGCATCTATGTTACCCACAAATTTACATGTATTTCTTATGGAAGGGATATTTTTTTTAATATTAACAAAATTAGTGCTTACCTTGTAAACGGTTGGACCAAAGTAGACATATTACATATTTTTCTTACAGGAAATTTAATTTTCTTTAATTTTCAAATTTAATAGGGAATACTAAAAGTTGATAGTTTTCAAGATATTAATGAAAAACCAAAAAATTGTACCTTTAGGCCCTTCCAGCCCAGCCGGCTCAAGGGCTAAGGGCGGGGACTTTTGATATGTTTTACTCCTAACTAGTCCAAAAAAAGTTACAAAGTCAAAAATTGTGATCCATGCAATTCCCTCTATACCTCTTTTTGAGCATTCATTGCCTGGACTATTTTATACTTTTACTTCAAATCTGTATTCATGTCCATTAATTATATAATTACTTAACCAATTATGACCTTTTTGGATTCAAGAATCCAACCCAAATGTACTGTTTGAAGCTGAAATGTCTCCGCATTCATAGCAAATAAAAGTTGATACAAGTCCAAAAAAATTTTGTCAATCTCAAGAAGAACAAAAGACAACTTAAAAAAAGCTAATATCTAATGTTAATCTAAATTTTGTATGTCTATTACTAAAATTCTCGTTATTATAATCTGGTGACGTGGAAATAAATCCAGGACCCGACATATGGATTGTAATTCAAATATAATATCACAAACATGTACTTACTGCATGAAAGTGTTCAACAGACTAAGTTCACAAATCAAAGCCAGGGCCGGCTCTACCATATAGGCGAACTATGACCGCCTAGGGCGCCAGGGCCTGAGGCGCGTCAATGGGGGCGCTTGGCGGCCTCTTTTTTTCATAAAAGGAAGGCGCAAATAAAAGACTTTATTTCGGAAAGAAAAATCATGAAAGTAATCATGAAGATTTTGTTCGCCCACCGTTTTAATGGCGTTCCGTTGATATGAGCTGTAATGCGAAATGCGTAATGTGCTTTTCGTTCTGCGTAAATGCCTTCTTCGGGTTTGTAGCATTATTGTTGTTACAAATAAGTTAGAAAAACTTTAACATTACATGTAAAAAGTGTGATTTAGGTTAAGTTATAGAGATAGATCAAGTTTATGGGTCATCATTAATACAACTACAGAACATCACGAAATGCAAAAAGAACTGGCAAAATATTGTTTAATGTTTACTCATTCATTGTCAGCACTTCACAGTTGAACAAAATTAAAATAGTTTTATAAAAAATTTACATTTTCATTTTTAGATCATTACTCACAAACAGGTCACATTAACATTCACCATCACCTCCAAGTAAATTGTTTATTCAATCGAGTTCCTCTACGTGTCTTTGTCATATATATAAATTATTAGTTAAACCTAGACTAACCCCGTGCAGCGCAAAGCGCCGCAAAAAATGATACTTGTACTATTATTTTCCATTTAGACACTGGCATAATATAACCTCTAAAAAATTAAACAATTTTATGCTATTTTTTCTGTGATTAGAAACACAATTATACACATTTAATAACCACTGAACTACTTAACTGAAATCAATTACAACATGAACCAAGGAAGTAAGCAGGCGCGAACCCGGGGGGAGATCGAGCTTCTCCCAAACATGCAAAATTTGCAAGAATTTGGAAAACTCTTGAAATTTGGAATCTCAGAATTTTTTTAATTGAGGCCAGAAAATCTCTCAATTGTGTATTCTTTGGTAGATTTCATGATTATTTCTAAGAGATTTGGCCATCAAATCTCTTTTATCACCGTTGGTCAATCTCGGTGATTTTCTCGGTGATAATGATTTTTTTCGTGTCCAAATAAACAATAGGAAACGCTTCTAAATAGACAGTTTCCATCTCAAATAATTGGAGTTATGTCGAAATGTTTATAAGTTGTCATATTCGTAGTTAGTTGTAATCAACTCATGCTAACCAAATAAAAATTTAAAGTAATGATAATCTCAAACATGTTGTTTAAAAATGTTAGTTATTTGACTAATTTTCACTATACCGTGTTTCTAGCCCAAGTTTTCCAATAGCTAACATTTTAATTAAAGTAAGACTTAAACCTCTTAAGCGGAAACCCATTACTTTTGGCTGCTTTTAGGTATGCACTTCAATTTTTGAAATTTCCTTTAATTTTCCAATATGGCAGAAAACTTGATTTTTTCTAATGTAACACCCTGTATTTTATGATGTTTTTGGATTCTACATAGAAAATTTTGAATTTGTTAACACTTCAATTTTCATAACGTCTGAACCTTTATTTTTACAGACACACGGGTGGTGTTATTTTGTTTGGCATCTTAAGCACTTCAAATCATGAAAGTATTGTCAAAATCGTTAGAGCCGATTTTAAAAATTTGGATTTTGTAGTTTTTATGGGTTGTATGGGGTAAATACCCATAAAAATCTAAAATTCAAATAAGTGAAAAAACACCTGGAGGTATCATGGTTTTAAACCTCTATGCCAAACTTCATGAAAATCGGACCATTGGTGTCATCTCTAGCTCTGTTCACATACATCCATACATCCACACACTCATACCCACACACTCCCCCCCCCGCCCGCCCGCCCGTCCGTCCGTCCGTCCGTCCGTGTGTGTGTGTGTGTGTGTGTGTGTGTGTGTGTGTGTGCGCGCGCGCGCACACACACACACACGCATGCACGCACGCACGCACGCACACACACACACACACACGGACGGACGGGCGGGCGGGCGGACGGACGGACGGACGGACGGACGGACGGACGGTCGGACGGACGGACGGACGGACGGACGGACGGACGGACGGTCGGACGGACGGACGGACGGACGGACACCAATCTGAAAACAACTTTTTTGGATTCGAGGAGCACTAAAACAAATATATCCACTAACAACTCAAATTAAAACATTTTGGCAAAAACAATCCTTTCTCCGAAATCAATATTATTGGATTCGGGGAGCACAAAAAAAAATATTTCCACTAACAACTCAAATTCAAAAATTTTGACAAAAATACTTTTTCCATGTACTATGGTAAAGGGGTCAGCATAAAAAATAAGGAGTTTCCTCACAATATGTTTACTGTCAGACATGAAAGTTAGCTTGGAAAACTTAAGGCTGGATAATCAGTACCTATAAACAATGGTATAACATCTAGAAAGTTAAAATATGTTATTTGTCATGTTCTTTGAAACAAAATTTTACACATTCAGTCACCTCTAACCTAAAATAAAGAAAAATCACAACATAAACAAACCAACATGTGTTTTAAAACGAAGCTTTATAATCAGCTGATCTGTGCTGTTATACTCAGTTGATCAGTAAAAACAATACTAATGAATAGAAAATATTTTATATTCCATTTCTACCATATCAAATGAAGGAATATTTAACTTTTCAGGCAAATGGGCATATATATAGTCCTTTCATTTAAATGTAAATCGGTCCCATAGAACTCCAGATCTCACTCAAAATAGGCTTAAAATTTTACCCATGTTATTGTCTTAAGTGATTTTAATTTCCGTTGTAGAAAATTTAGTGGAGTAAAAGCTGAAATTGAAGCAAAATGGGCAAATATAGATATAATTACATTTTAATTGGTACCAGTCGTGAGTAAATCGGCCCAATAGAACCATGTCAGGCTCACTGTCATAACGTTAATTTTTCCCTATGTTAAATCTCCATAAGAAAAGTACATTTTCCTTTGAACCCAATTAACGTAAATGTGTTGAAATGTAGCATTCATCGTAGGTCTCAAAATGACATTCAATATGAGTGTGAATCATTAAAATCGATCTTTTACAATATACCATCTTAATAAACACTAGGGGCCCCATGCGCAGAATGCGCATTTTAATACTGTTTCCGTTTGTGAGAAACTCACCTACGATTTGAAGAAATTTTATAACTTTTTAAACTCACCGTTATTAATGAAGTAAACCTTTCAAGTGAAATTTAAAGGTCTCACCTAAATAAATAAAAGCTTAGCTGAACAAAACACACACATTGTTCATCATACTATGTATTTTAATTTGTCTTCTGGCACAACTGTAGTTTACCGGAAGTTTTTCTTTCCGTATTCATACCCTAACATCATCACAAGTTGCTGCAAGTAGATAGGTGATGCAGTGTCCCTCGTCTCTCGGCAGTTCTCGGTTCTCGTCAAGGGTATATGTTTTTCCCTAATCTAATTGACTCGGTTTTCTCTTTGTCTCTCTCTCCTCAATTAGATTGCAATTTCCTAAAAAAAGTTTATTTAAGAATTATTTTTCATCAGAATGTATCAAATCTTGTTAAAAGTTAGTTGCAGACTATTTATTTTTTTATAATCTGACTTATATAGGTTAAAAATCCATCTGAAGGTAATCAGCTGTTAAATTAAAATTACATTTTAAAACCGTTTTAACGCAAGATGTTCAGCGCTTGAACGTTGAAAGCGCCCTCTACAAATAAATCAAAGGCTTGGGGGTCGAAGCCGAAAAAGAAATTCCTATTTTAACTATCTGTCGCAGGTGCGCTACATTATAAGCTTTAAAATGACACCTCAATCGTGAAAATCGGTTCAGTAGGACGCCTGAAAAAGGGATCTAACAGAAAATAACCTTATTGTATTAAGTATATAGATTTGGACCATCAACGTTCAGCTGTTTCACATATAATTTAAAAAGTTATAATACTAAACAATTTAGCAATCAAATCTTATTTTTTATTTCCACCTATAAAACTCTATAATTTAAATTATATAAAACTGATTTTTTAATCTAAAGGATAATACATGATAATGCATACATTTTGATGTATACTGACCATGATAAACCAAATGTTTCTTGAGCGTTTGCTCTTTTTCTGTCGTTAGACAAAGTACCTCGTGTCTTCACAATCTGCTAAATAAATGATTGTCAAATTATATCATTGCAAAGGTTTGGAAATGTGGATTGTTTTAGTTTGAAAAAGCAAGATAACAAAAAAGTAAATAAAACCTGCAAATATAGAAATGTTGAGCTTTTATTTGGTACAAACTGCATAAAAATGGGTTCAGTGGAAGTCTCAGACGAACTGTCCAAAGAATTGGAAAAGTTGATAAAAGCTGATTTTTTCTCCCATGTTAAATCTCCATAAGAAAAGTTTATTTTCCATTTTTGATCCAGTTAACATAAATAATTTCAAAACTCAAACAAAACCTGCACATATAGGGCCGACAACCTTCGTTTTGGTACAACCCGCATGTAAATCGGTCCAGTAGAATGGCCAGGCTCGCTGTCATTAGTTTTACAAAAGTTTTTAATATATAAGATAATTATTCTTGGGATGATAATAAAATAAATAAACCAAAACAAATATTTATTTGAAACAAAATCAACTGTAAATTTGTTTATAAAACACACATGATTTTAAACAGGTTGTTTTAAATAGGTACCGGCATGGTGGAAGGAAAAACATAGGTGTGATATTGCGCAGGTCATGTGACGTCACTCAGGAAGCAAAGGGGCGATTTTGACAGCCAGCTGATTGTACCTGTCATTTCTATTATTATTTTCATGTTTATTGTTTTCTATTTTGTTTTGTTTTGCCGAAACCGTTTTTGAACAAATGCCGAGTTGTGCAGTTTTTGGCTGCAAAAACTAAAATCGAAAAACTAAAGTTACTTAAATGAAATATTACAAATTCCCTTCGAACGAAGACTTTAAAATCATAGTGGATACGAGTGTGTAATCGGCAAGAAAATATCAATTAAACTATGCACGATTCTTCAGTCAACATTTTAGTGAAGATTAGTTTGCCCGTGTAGAGTCGGCGTCGAGTGACGGCCGAACGACAAGACACGTTTACCGCAACGCGAAGACGGATCTCAATGTCGATTTGTTTACAGTGACCGTAGCGCAATAACTTCAACAAAATTGGTTTCCAGCGCCCAAAGTGGACAACGACAGACAAACGTCACGGGCACGGACAACGTGTTACCAATCCGATGCAAGGCATTTGACGTTTGACGCTGTCTAGGCAAACTAGCCTTTACCGCAATGCAACGAAGAGTTTGTGTTTACCGCGGGCGCGAGGACGAGTTCGTTACCGCGACACGACTTTGATTTGATTCACCATAATGTGACGAAATTACACCATGGAGAAAAGCACCAAGTTCATATGATGACACTTTTCAATCCTCGTTTTAGGCTGCGCCGGACGAAGCGGCGGTGGAGCGCCGCCGCTCCGGACCGCTCCGGCCCCACTACACCACTGCTGATATGACACCCCAATGCTGTTGTAATAGTTCACGGTTATATAATAACTAAAAGACTAAAAAATACTACCAACTATTGTATTTGATGCTATTAAATAAATTAACGTATTTATTTTTTGGATACAGTTAAAAAATGATTTACAATCATTGCATTCCATTGTGTTTTAGGTTTATTCAATTGTATCATATTAAAACAGGTAATATGACTTTAACATTTAAAAAGAAATTTCAATTTTTGAAAGTACGGGTACTGGGGGTACTGTTATGATCTGGTTAGGATCGGGGTTTGGTCGAATCAATTATTAAAGTGTTCATTTTAATTTAGAGGATTTTAAAGAGTTGTTACGTGGAAGGAAATGATTTCTGCTTTCTACCCTGGATAAACGCTGGACAGCATTTAATTTTGTGATCAAATGTTAAACAAACGCAGTGAAATGAAGCAAATCTGTATTGTCATAATCAAAGTTTTCTGTCAGAGTGTGAATGCTCTAATTGCGATAGTTCAAAAGCGGTTGCACTGATCGTTTTAAAATTGTTCACAAACGTTCAATATTTCATGAACAATAGTTGGTAAACTATGAAGCGAATCCCCTGAACAGTTTTTTTGGCAGTTACAAAAATGTCCAAAATTAAGGTTATGGAGGAAAATTCTTTTATTAAACTACTTGTATCAAACTTACAATAAACCGTACTCATGAAATATGCAACAGGTATATAGTTTGGAAAAAATATATTCCATTGTATATTGGTAACAATTGTTCATTCGATTTGAAAAAGTGTTCGATAATAAATGGGAAAAAACAAAACTTTAACGTAATAAGATGCAACGTTCTCTCGTGGTTTTAGCTTTAATGATTCATAAATTTGCCGCCAGAGAGCATCACATGATGAGTTGTTTTGCTTCCTGGATGACTTAGATGCGCAGTAGGTGTCCATTTTGAACTGTCGGAGTAGCACACCTATGTTTTTCCTTCCACCATGAGGTACCGGTATTATAGAATTACTAGTGGCTTTTAGGGGCTAAAAGCCCCTAATGAGTGCAATTCAAACAATCCTTATTCATTATAGTACAAAATACCTTCATAGCAAAATGATTCTATCTTATATTGATATCTAGCCTACCATATGGCTTTGAACCAAACATTAGTACCACATGTTTAAATGTAAACAAAGCAGACGTTATAAGATCCCAATGCTTTTTATATGGCAGATATTTTACGTTATTTCTCGTTTCCTGGTGAGTTTCAAGTAAGTTCAGTATTTTTCCTGACCCCCTGGGACCAAGAACTTTAATTTGAGCCCTCTCCCATCATCCTGCGAGCTGTCAAACTCTCACAATTTTGATTGAAAAAAATCGCTCACAGAATTAATAATATAAGATTATGTTTTCAAAAAAACTACACATTGTTTCGTAGGTATTACATTATTTTAATAAAACTTTCTGTAATTCAGTATGTACGACTTAATATATCCCGTCTCAATCTTGAGCCGAACTGAAATGGTTTACTAAATCTACTAATAAATAAATGTTTAAAGTTTGCTTCAAGATATATATTCATTGGTTTCAATTATTCCATTCAAAACATCTGGCTGTGCTGAAAATCTTTGTTTATTCCACTCAGCTGCTTTGTTTCAAATTTATATTCCAATGTTAAATCTTATGGACAAATATGAAACTTTAAGGGGTGTCTAGGGCTCTTCCCTTTAGTCTAACCTTCATAAATTTTATTTCCTGCAAAACTTCACACCAAACTCTTTCAAACGACACCTAAATTATTGAAATCGGCCCAGTAGTTTCGGAGGAGTAATGATCACAAAAAAACCCCTAGCGTATTAAATAATAGTCCAGGCAATGAATGCTCAAAAAAGGTATAGAGGGAATTGCATGGATCACAATTTTTGATTTCATGATGGGTTAAAATGACCTTATATTATGACCATATTATTATGACCATATATTAAATGAGCAGCTTTCGTTTAAATTTAATATTATTTACAATGCCGCCATTTACATACTTGACCAAAACAAAACAAAGAAAGGACCTGATAAAGGAAGAGAGGGGTAGGGGGTCACTTCCGGCACATGAGGCCAGTCATGACGCTACATCCACCGGCGCCGCATCTCGTGTGTATCAGTATTTTACTTGGCCAAGTTTTGAGTTATATTCGTTTAAATGTCGTGTGTTCGTATGTATTCCGTGTCTATGTGTTTATGTGAAAACTTTTTATCTCCTGACTAACTCATCCACCGATGAGATGCATTTTTAACACCAACATTCGCCACCTGATGATGTACTCCTGAAGTACGAAACAGCTGAAGTGTTAAACTACAACGGATCAAATTGACGCAACAGGTATTTTAAACCTTTTTATTATTACAATTTTTGACTTTGTAACTTTGTTTGGACTAGTTAGGAGTAAAACATATCAAAAGTCCCCACCCTTAGCCCTTGAGCCGGCTGGGCTGGAAGGGCCTAAAGGTACAATCTTTTGGTTTTCCTAAATATCTTGAAAACTATCAACTTTTAGTATTCCCTATTAATTTGAAAATTAAAGAAAATTAAATTTCCTGTAAGAAAAATATTAATGTCTACTTTGGTCCAACCGTTTACAAGGTAAGCACTAATTTTATTAATATTTAAAAAAATAGCCCTACCATAAGAAATACATGTAAATTTGAGGGTAACTTAGATACCCAATTGGGCAAAGCTTTTTTCACCTAAAGGAAAATGAACAGCATTCAGGAAATATTGACAAAATTTCCAGTAATTAGTCACCTCAATCATAAATATTGGTCTAAAATTAAGGTGTTGGCAAGCTCACAAAAAACGTTATTTTTCAAGAAATTATTTCAATTTGTTATAATTTCTTGAAAAATAACGTTTTTTGTGAGCTCGCCAACACCTTAATTTTAGACCAATTTTTATGATTGAGTTGTCAAATTACTGGAAATTTTGTCAATATTTCCTGAATGCTGTTCATTTTCCTTTAGCTGAAAAAAGCGTTGCCCAATCGGGCATCTAAGTTTCCCTCAAATTTAAATGTATTTCTTATGGAAGGGATTTTTTTATATATTAATAAAATTAGTGCTTTCCTTATAAATGGTTGGACCAAAGTAGACATATGTATTTTTCTTACAGGAAATTTAATTGTCTTTAATTTTCAAATTTAATAGGGAATACTAAAAGTTGGTAGTTTTCAAGATATTTAGGAAAAACCAAAAAATTGTACCTTTAGGCCCTTCCAGCCCAGCCGGCTCAAGGACTAAGGGCGGGGACTTTTGATATGTTTTACTCCTAACTAGTCCAAAAAAAGTTACAAAGTAAAAAATTGTGATCCATGCAATTCCCTCTATACCCTTTCGTTGCCTGGACTATAAGTATAGATTAACAGTACTTTTGACTTAGTTATTTTTTATTTTGTCAATAACATGGAAACCCATGAGGTCCAATGTTGAATGTTTAACTTTTACTCTCAATCTCCTTTTATTACCTAGCCCAGTAAATTTTTTGCTTATGATGTAACTTGCACAAATCACGTTTTAGTCAGAAATAAGTTAAATCACGTTTTTAGTCAGAAATAAGTTACAACAGCATTTTCATAATTTGAAGAAAAGATTTCAAGCAGTTTTTTAGATGGCTGAACAGTAAATCATAAAAAGTCAAATATCACACATGTATACACATAAGATGACACTGACAGTGTATGTAAAGTGTGATTCGTCTTCAAATTAACTGATTTAAATATTGTTGTTGTTGGGTGCCAGGAATTGCTGTAAGCCAACAATAACAATTAATGAAAAACAGCCCTGATGATGCTCCTGAATAAAAGGGGACAAATTTATTGTTCAACATTTCGATCAATACGTTAGATTTCTGAAGATGGAGAATTTTTTCATTAATTCAAGGTTTAAACCCTCAACAATTTTTTTTCAGTTTCAGGTGTACCAAAATTACACAGCTCCACTTTTCTTTCTTTACAATAAATATTTACAAGAAACTTCGAGAACAAAAAACTGACAAGTTTAAAAAAACATTACCTTGAAATCGTACTGAACTCTACCTTGAACTGTTTCATTACATAGTGTATTGAAAAAAGTCTGTTCTTGGCTGTTTAGTGTTGTATCTTTAAAGTAAGTAAAATTGATAGGGGAATATGCACTGCTCAACCCCTCGACTCCAATGACCCCAAGCTGAAGTGCGGTCTTACACTTTTTCCACCTGCGGTTTACCGAGGTAGTAGATAATAATCAAATCAAAGAATTTAAATTCCCAAAAATTACGTATAAAGTAATAAATAATGAAGTAAAAAACTTCATCTAAAAATATATTAACTAACAAATCCTTCAAATCTTTTAACAGGGCAAATTGATTTATAACTTTATTGCCATTATTTGAAGTTAATAAAAATAATAATAACTACTTGAAGGGGCTAATAGCCCCTAAGCATAATCCTTCTTTACTATAGTGTACAAAATACCTTCTTAGAAAATAGGCTTTTGGATCCGCAAAATTATGATTATATCTAGCATTTGGTTTTAAGTAAACAAAGCAGACCTTTTTACATCCCAATGGTTTTTTTGACAGCTATTTTACGTTAGTTCTCATTTTATAGTAAGCTTAAAGCAATATCAGTATTTTCCCCGAGTCCCTGAAATGGAGACCTTCAATTTCAGCCCCCTCCCATTATCCTGCGACCTTCCAAACGCCCATAATTTCGGCGCAAAAATTTCCCTTATAACAAAAATCTGCATCGTTATAACATAAACTAAACAAACGTACTTAACTTTTTATAATTTTAAATTATGAAAAAACTCAAACCCTTAATTATTATAAAATCTGAAAATCTTAAATTTAAAATATTTTTTGTTATAGTACATTGAACGTGCATGGTTAGCTGCATTTTGAAAAAATCCCACATCTACCATATGGCTTTGAATCAAGCATTAGCACCACATGTTTAATGTAAACAAAGCAGACGTTTTTCAATCCCAATGCATTTTAAATGGAAGACATTTTTTGTTATTTCTCATTTTCTGGTACATTTGGACATAATCTGATATTTTTCCCGACCCCCTGGGACCAAGACCTTTAATTTGAGCCCTCTCCCATCATCCTGCAAGCTGTCAAACTCTCACAATTTTGATTAAAAAAAATCACTTACAGAATTAGTAATATAGATAATATGCCAATATCTCCTCAGAAACGTGACAGAGAAATAGGGGAAAAATGTAATTCATCTGTAATTCAAAGTCTCTTCTCGTTTCGTTTGTATACAAGTACTCATAAAAAATTAACCACACAAGGAAGTAATTAAAATTTCAATAAAAGCAATAACAACTTTAATGTTTCAATAATTGGATTTTTTTATGGTTTATAAGTTTTTTCTCTAGCCCTGATAGTAACGTACCCTTTTACTAAACTGTTAGAAAGTGGGGGGGGGGGGGTGGGGGGTGCCAAACGTTACTTTCCCCTGGGGCGCCTAAAACTCTTGAGCCGGCCCTGATCAAGCCAACCACAAAGACGGACATTTGCACCAGTCATCGTACGTCCAATGGCACAGACTTGACGACAATGAAATGATGAAATGGGTTAGAAAATAAGTGCAAACTCCGAAAAATTGTTTACGTTATGGACTCTTCTGTAAGTAACTTGATTCAGTGGCGGCTCGTGTGTAGGTTCAATGGTTCAGTGAACCCCCTAAAATAATAAAAAAACAATACATTTTTCAAGTAATTAGCAGAAAAACCCATTGTTAAACATACTTTTATAAACAACATGGCAAAAAAACTATTTTTGCGTCCGGGCGAAGCTCTCACGCAACACCGGCAGAGCGAGGTTCAGTTCGCCGAGTGACCCCAGCTGGCTGGCGAGGGGTGTGAGGGGAGCGGAGGGGGGCTTGCTTGAAAGCAATGGACCTATCGCTAATGCTCTCTGCTAGCGGCGAGCCGAGCGCTGACGGCATTGGCCGACCTCTTCCGAAAGAGTAGTTCCTTTCCTAACCACTTCTGTTTCAGCAGCACCCTACGGAAAGCGCGCTGTAAAGCGTGATAATGTTGTTTTAATGGTTCGGGTGATGTTTAAGTTTATTTATTTAGATATTGTGTGATTTCTATGTTGTTTTTAGTAATAAATATGTTTATTTCAGTTATGCGATTATGCGTTTTATTTTTAGCTCTGATTATTGAAAGAAAACAATCGGTGAAGCGGCCGCACCATAGCTTTCTGTAAGAACAGTAATTAAGCTATTGAGCAACGTTAATAACGCTATTGATTTAATTAATTTTGGATTTAACATTTTAATGTTCATAGTAGCATAATACAATTTATCATCAATGGTATAGTGCCTTAATCCTATAGACTATAAGCATTACACTCGTGTTTAAAAGCAGGTATATCAAGAATTGCAGGCACTACGAGCTTGTAAGCATTTAACGTTTTTAAATACTGATTGGCTTAAGACAATAACTCTAATATAATACAATGGTATCATGTATATGTTATTAGCTCTGAACCCCCAGTACATAAACTCACGAGGCGCCACTGACTTGATTATAAATGTAAATGACTTCGACATAATTAAAAATTCTTCCTTGAATTTTAAGGATTATAGGTTCATGGTCACTCCAATTAACAGTAGGGGTTGTCAGGGTCCCGAAACAGAAAAAAACAACAGTTGCTTTCATTGGTCTCTTTTAGTCTTAGACCAAACAAATATGACGTTTTATCATCTAGACTCTCTATCCATTAAATAAAACATATGCAAATGAACTTGCCCATAAATTAGCCAGTTACATAATTACTCCTAATGAGTTCAAAGTAATCAATGTACCCTATATACGCCAAAAGAAGAATGTGGAATGTGGAGCACATGTTCTTCACAATTTGGAACTAGTTTGCGAACGTATTCACCAACATCTAGGCGTTAATCATAAAACCATGTACATAAAGGAGTTTTCTGTGAACGAGATTTTCAATGAAGTAAGAGATAGTGCTATTATTGGACTTAAGGACGAAAAGAAAAGAAATGCAACTAAAACGTATGAAACAAATACAAAACTATTACAAAACAGTGTAGATGAAAAAGAATTTGCCATGACAGTAGATTCCCAAAACATGAAATATATAAACCGTGAAAAACATGATAAACCTAACTCGGATGTAAATGGAAGTAATAAAGCTCTGGACAGCCTTATTTGCGGGTGAGTGAGTGCACTGTTGTTGTAATTAGTGTTTAATATCTGCAATGTTTTGGTAATAAATCACATGGTCATTTGTTTATGTAAAGGTATATTACACAAGAAAACATTTTGCTACAACCGCAAGTGCAACTAATGTTAAATGCTTGCAAGCTCAACACAATTCATGAAGTACGACGACAAAAGTGTGGAAACACATTCTTAAATGTAATAAATCATTTAAGATGAATGGTTGTCAAAACAAAAAGACCAGCTGATACATTACGCAAATATTTTCCAGAAATTTTAATTGCGTAAGAAATCTCTCGGTGAATTATTATAGGGCATTCTTTTGTAGTGTAAATGAGGTGAAACGTAAACAGATTATAATTTTGGTCACCCGCCAGTAAGGCTGTCCAGAGCTATAGTTCCACCAAACTGATTGATCAAGTATATAACACAAGTATATCAGATAATAAATATATTGAAGACATAACTTGTAGTGACTGTGGAAAGTTTTTTTAAAAATAAAAAAGGATTATTGATACACATTTCTAAAACACACCATAGCACACATAGCAGAAAACTCTTACAGAAATACAGTTCAATGCACATTGAGCCCTTAAAATACCTACCTGGATAGGTCGCCATTTCAACTAATGTATCTAATGTATCTAGCCCTCTGATGATGATAAAAGTTACATTGAGGAAATCATTACTAATAACGAATGCAATCAACTAGACAAAGCTCTTGAAACTTGGAGGAAGGTCTTTGACAAAGAAAAAGAATTCAAAGAATTTCCTGACAATTTTGGAGTTCTCCGAGTTTTTAGCACAATCTCTACACGACCTACCCGGGCCCAAACATCCTGCCCACAAGTTTTACAAATTAAGAAGAAAAAACCGAGATTATCCCCAAAACAGCAATTATAAGAAATCGTCTAACCCAGAAAGGAAAACTATAAACGAAAGAAAAAGAAGAAAAGAAAAGTATGAATATGAATTGATACAGTTTGAATATTATAATAGGCGTAGAAAATCTGTGCGGAAAATAATCGGAGACGGGAACAAGGGATGCGAAATAGAACTCGATACATTATACAAAGGTTTTACGAAGAGATTTTCCCACCCAAACCAAAATAAAAGAATAATATACAGTAATATTGACGAGATTGTAATGAAAGACTTGGATTCAAATTACAATCAAACAATATCTGAAGATGAAATTGTAAGGGCAATAAATAAAATAAAAATTGACACATCTCCAGGGCCCAACAGAATGTTGATGCGAATTGTTAAACATAAGAAAGTAGCAAAGATCCTCACTTAAATTTTTAGTATGATTCACCTAAAAAATCAAATACCAACATCATTCAAAAATGCTAGAACAACATTGATTGATAAAGGAGGAGATAACAGAGAAATTAGTAATTGGCGACTCATTACAATATGTTCTGCTTAAGAAGAATTTTTTAGAAAATATTAGATAAAAGACTTAAAGAATTCATTCATTTCAACCAGTTTCAAGGAGGTTTCACCAACACTCCGGGTTCACATATTAACACAAGCATTCTAAACAAGGTATATTAAAATCTGCCAAGATAAAGAAAAATGACTGTTGGGTAATGTTTTTAGATATTGAGAAAGCCTACGATAATATTGGCCATTCACACTTAACCTCAGTTTTACAATCTCTACCGATCCCTAAGAAACTGACTGAAATACTAATTCAGCTTTAAATTGGAAATATTACAAAAAATAGAAACACGCAAAAGGAAAAACAAAAGACATCTTAATAAAACGGGGTTATCACCAATTCTGTACAACCTTTGTATAGACCATATTCTCTCTGAAATATCACAACAACAGTCCAATATCGAAGAATTAAGTTGTGCAATGACATATGCCTCCTCTCAGTATTTTAGGATTCGCTGACGATACCGAATTAATCGTCAAGAACAAAGAAAGTACGCTATTATTAAACAATTCTATCAATGAGTTGATCAAAAATATAGGCTTAACAATAAATATATCTAAAAGTAAAATCATTAATATTGAAATACCCCCGTTGCAGCAGACCTGCATACTCAGCGAATTTCAAATGCAAAACAACATATTTCAATCCTACATAGCGAGATTTGACATGTTTTTGTAAGCTCCATAAGAATAACATGGGGAATGAGTATGCAGGTGTGCTGCTACAGGTATATTAAAACTGGGTGGTTTTAATTCAATATTTAGTAGATCTGAACTAGAAGAAGCTATTTACCAAGTTTTATTGAGATATGTTGAGAAATAAGCGATATATAGAATTTTAGTTATTTCCCATAAGGTTAACATTGGGACAACGTACTGTGTTTACCACTTTCAATATCTCGGTAACCAATGGACATAGAGCAGTGTTTCAAAATACTAAATTGTTTGTTTTTTTGAGCTGAATTCAATGGTGCCCACAAAAATTAGATAAATTTTATTTTTCTATGTAAAAAACTCTAAAAACCCATTTTTGGGGGGGTTTATCCCCCCCTTACCCCCCCTTCCGGTGGTCCGATCGGGCTGGTTCACGAACTCGTCCAATTGATTACCACTTTACATGTCCGTACCAAATTTCATGAAGATCGGACCATTTTTGCGGCCGCTATCGTGCTAACAGACACATAGATATATATATATATAGATATATATATATATAGATATATATATATATATATATATAAAAATTCGAACGAATAGTGTTTTTTGCTTCTGGGGGCCCCAAAACGAAAAGTTATAGTGGTCCCGAGCTTAGGTCTTACCATGAGACCTACGGTAATAGCTTCTTCCCTATAGGGGAAATTCGCTAAAAGGCAAATTACAACAGGAAAATTTGGAGTTATTTTCTAACGAAGTTAGGTTTATAGCCCCCAATGGAAAAATAAAATACTTGGGAGTAAATTTCTCCGAGGAAATAGTATTTAATTCCGAAAAAGCTATAAAATCATTGGAAAATAAAATTGATAAACTAACAAACACCCCTTTCCTAAAATCTGAGCAAAAGATGTTCTTTTAGCGAATTTCCCCTATAGGGAAGAAGCTATTACCGTAGGTCTCATGGTAAGACCTAAGCTCGGGACCACTATAACTTTTCGTTTTGGGGCCCCCAGAAGCAAAAAACACTATTCGTTCGAATTTTAGCGAATTTCCCCTATAGGGAAGAAGCTATTACCGTAGGTCTCATGGTAAGACCTAAGCTCGGGACCACTATAACTTTTCGTTTTGGGGCCCCCAGAAGCAAAAAACACCATTCGTTCGAATTTTTATATATATATATATATATATCTATATATATATATATCTATGTGTCTGTTAGCACGATAGCGGCCGCAAAAATGGTCCGATCTTTATGAAATTTGGTACGGACATGTAAAGTGGTAATCAATTGGACGAGTTCGTGAATCAGCCCGATCGGACCACCGGAAGGGGGGGTAAAGGGGGATAAACCCCCCCAAAAATGGGTTTTTTGAGTTTTTTACATAGAAAAATAAAATTTATCAAATTTTTGTAGGCACCATTGAATTCAGCTCAAAAAAACAAATAATTTAGTATTTTGAATCACTGCTCTATGCCCATTGGTTACCGAGATATTGAAAGTGGTAAACACAGTACGTTGTCCCAATGTTAACCTTATGGGAAATAAGTAAAATTCTATATCTCGCTTATTTCTCAACATATCTTGATAAAACTTGGTAAATGGCTTCTTCTAGTTCAGATCTACTACATATTGAATTAAAACCATCCAGTTTTAATATACCTGTAGCAGCAAACCTGCATACTCATTTCCCATATTATTCTTATGGAGCTTAACAAAACATGTCAAATCTTGCTATGTTTGCTCGAAATACGTTGTTTTGCATTTGAAATTCGCTGAGTATGCAGGTCTGCTGCAACGGGGGTATTTATATATATATATATCTATATATATATATATCTATGTGTCTGTTAGCACGATAGCGGCCGCAAAAATGGTCCGATCTTTATGAAATTTGGTACGGACATGTAAAGTGGTAATCAATTGGACGAGTTCGTGAACCAGCCCGATCGGACCACCGGAAGGGGGGGTAAAGGGGGATAAACCCCCCCAAAAATGGGTTTTTTGAGTTTTTTACATAGAAAAATAAAATTTATCAAATTTTTGTGGGCACCATTGAATTCAGCTCAAAAAAACAAATAATTTGGTATTTTGAATCACTGCTCTATGCCCATTGGTTACCGAGATATTGAAAGTGGTAAACACAGTACGTTGTCCCAATGTTAACCTTATGGGAAATAAGTAAAATTCTATATCTCGCTTATTTCTCAACATATCTTGATAAAACTTGGTAAATGGCTTCTTCTAGTTCAGATCTACTAAATATTGAATTAAAACCATCCAGTTTTAATATACCTGTAGCAGCAAACCTGCATACTCATTTCCCATGTTATTCTTATGGAGCTTAACAAAACATGTCAAATCTTGCTATGTTTGCTTGAAATACGTTGTTTTGCATTTGAAATTCGCTGAGTATGCAGGTCTGCTGCAACGGGGGTATTTAACTAATTTTATCTGGCGCTCACTAATATACCTATTCCAAACAGCACCGCTGAAAAAAAATAAAATTACAATTCTTTGGCGACATTGATAAAATAGTAGTTAGATCAGCAACGAAAGAAATATTCGATCTGCCAAATGACTCCCCAACCCCTTTATTCTACTAAAGTACAAATAAAAAAGGTTTAGGTCTCAGTAAGTCAATGTGGGAAGCATCACTCCAACATATTAACATATGTCGTGCCCTAGATCTAACAAATAACCCCTACCTTCAAAATACTCGAAACTTTGATGAAGAGGTGGTAAGATGCTCGGAAAAATTAAATTTAAGTATGGAATTCATAGCAGCAAAGTAAAAAATCTTAAGTGAAACCTTACGGGACATCGAGTACAAGAATTGGTGTCAACTCCCACATAAGGGCAAGGGTGTCATCCTGTATAAAGAATGTCATCAAATAAACAAAAGTTTGTCCAGAGGAATGGGTCTTACCGAAGCTGAATTTAAACATTATTTAAAGATGGTAGGGGACCATCTTAATGTACCATTAAGGGTACATGGGAGGTCCAGGCAAGGGAACCAGTGTAGACGTTGCTCTACTACTGAGATCTATACATTTGAAACACTTGCCCGTGTCCTTTTAATAGTCTGCTACGGAATACCCGCCACCATATGATAAGGAAAATAATCGCCGACCGATTCAGAAAGAAAGGTTTTGAAGTATACAAAGAGATGACAGCATTGGAAGATGGCAGGTCTATAAGACACAGTGATATTATAGCTATCAATAAAGGGAGAGATTACAGTCTCATTAGTGACCCTACAATACGTCTGGAGACCAACGAGAACCAACCTTTGAAAGTTCAAAAAGAAAAATCAGATATATACACAAAAATGATCCCATATTATTCATAAAAGTACCATGTATCAAAATTAGAAGTGTATGGAATCCTTATCGGCTCAAGAGGGACCATACCGAAACATGTTCAAACTTTTTGGAAAAACTTTAATTTGGAAAATCACATACTATATGTTTTATCCCTAACAGCCATACAATTTTCAATTAACATTATTAGAAACCATCTTTACAATAACCATCTAAATTAGTCAAAATTATATTGTTTAGGTATTCTTTGTTTTATGAGCAAGCTACAATGTGTAGTAAGATGTCAATTTATAAAAATAAATTATCTGTATATAAAGAAAAACTAAACGAAGTGGCCACTAGTTATCACCGTTTCCTCAAAGAAAAAGAAAGATCAAATCTTTGGTTGGTTTTGTGCAAGCGCCAAATAGATTTTGAGAATGCGTTTGTGTGTAGTGCTCATTTTCCCCTGAAGACTACGAGCGCCGACGATATATTAAAAATTAATTATTAGGGCTCCCACAAAAACTAATCATAAAGCTGTCTGCTGCTCCATCACTGAATTTGTCTCATACAGAAAACAACGAGGCAATCACAAAACAAAACGGAAGTGACAATATAATGCCGCATGTTATACTATCTCTGAAAGTGCCTCTTGCAAATAACAAAGAGATAGAATGCCTTCGTTACCTTTAGAGGCATAGGTAATTAAAAACAACGAATGCAAAAAAATTCAGAAAAAGACGTATTATTCCAAGTACCGTACCTCAGCTTTCATTTAAGATATTGATCATTAAAAATGGATCACATTGGCTTGCGTTTACAGGTCGCTGAGAAAAAACAAATTTCGAAAAATTGAATTTTCATGTTGCTTTTATCCTTATAACTCGTCCAAGTTTAATAATAAATAACTCAATAAAAGCCATTAAATCGCCGAGTATTTTAAGACTAAAATATGCAACATACTTTTTTAGAACCGGATATAATAGAGAAATAATCTATGATAAGGGCTATGTCTCGTAAATCCTACGATTTTTGGTGAGAGAAAATTAAATTTTCAATGCCATCAGCAACAAATCTTAGACGGTGGTGTGCTAAATTTTTTGTCGTCCGGGACTCGTACACAACGTTTTTACTTTGATGTCCAATTGCACTGGCAATTTATCCGAGTTAGGTAAATATTGTGTATTAAGTTTTTACGAGATGCACACTGATAGGAAGGATATGTACGGCTTGATCAAATTCTTGGCCCATTCTCCAAAGACCACGATGTAATTTTAAGAAGACTGTGCAACAAATGGAAGCAACCAGTATATTTCGATTTTGACAAGACCCTGAACAAAGAGATACTATTCCACATTACTAATACTACATCTCATTACGTTTTTTAACATAAATACATCATATCATATATGACTTTTCTTGCTTAAAAAGACGGAAGCCCAAAAACTGGATTAGTTTAATTCTTAAAGTTTGTACAAAACAGTATAATTTGTGTTTGTTTTTGGTAATAAATATAATAATATTGGTTTCCTACACTGAATTTGTTTTAACTATGAATAATAAACGTACTGTTTACTTAAGGGGAGCACATCATTTGTCCCAGGTTTCAAATGTCCCGGGTTGTTAAAAAATTAAAAATATTAAGTAAATCAAATGTCCCAGGGTTTTAATATATTACTCAAATTAATATAAAATCAAATGTCCCAGGTGACAAATGTCCCAGGTTTGTTAAATGAAATAATAAATATAAATTACACCATTTGTCCCAGGTTTCAAATGTCCCAGGTGTCTTATTTTTAATAAAAACGCATCACGTCAAATGTCCCAGGTATCACCAGCGCCAAAAGTGACTCTGCCACCGCGCAGCGCCGCGAACGCTTGTACAGTCCGCACAAGTATAGGGTCTAGTGACTCTGGCTGTGGCGGCCGCGCCGAGCGCCGATATCTTCTTTGTTTATGCTGCAAACCGCTGGTCAATACCAGCCGCTAAGGGCTTCGTTCCGCTGGGTTATTGGCAAAGATTTTAAGAAAAAATCATTTTTAACAAATTATTAAACATTGAGTTTAACAAGATACACTATGTATTTTTCCTTGCAGCAATCCGCTGGTCAAAGCCCACCTCTAAGGGTTTCGTTCCGCTGGGATTTAGGCAAGGATTTTCTGATATTATTAATATTATGTGAGCAAGTTATTAATGTTTGATTTTACTAAGTTTTAAATATTGTCTTTTTCTTTGCTGCAAACCGCTGGTCAATACCAGCCGCTAAGGGCTTCGTTCTGCTGGGTTATTAGCAAAGATTTTAAGTCAAAATATTTTCAAACAAATGATTTAACACTCAATTTAAATTACAATGAACTCAGTATTTTTCCTTGCTTCAATCCGCTGGTCAATGCCCACCGCTAAGGGTTTCGTTCCGCTGGGATTTAGGCAAGGATTCTCTGATGTTATAATCGTTAGCATATTAAATTATTAATGTTTGATTTTAGTAAATACGTTTAAACATAGTCTTTTTTTTGCTGCAAACCGCTGGTCAATACCAGCCACTAAGGGCTTCGTTCCGCTGGGTTATTGGCAAAGATTTTAAGACAAAATCATTTTTAACAAATTATTAAACATTGAGTTTAACAAGATACACTATGTATTTTTCCTTGCAGCAATCCGCTGGTCAGTGCCCACCGCTGAGGGTTTCGTTCCACTGGGATTTAGGCAAGGATTTTCTGATATTATTAATATTATGTGTGCAAGTTATTAATGTTTGATTTTACTAAGTTTTAAATATTGTCTTTTTCTTTGCTGCAAACCGCTAGTCAATACCAGCCGCTAAGGGCTTCGTTCCGCTGGGTTATTGGCAAAAATTTTAAGACAATAATTATTTGATGCAAATGATTTATTATTGAGTTTACAAGATAAACTTAGTATTTTTCCTTGCCGAAATCCGCTGTTCAGTGCCCATCGCTAAGGGTTTTAATCCGCTGGGATTTAGGCAAGGATTACAAAACATTATGACAATACCAAATTTGTTTTAAACTTAGTTTATATCCTTGCTGCAAACCTCTGGTCAATACTAGCCGCATGGGCTTCGTTCCGCTGGGTTTTTAGCAAGGGTTGCTAAACTTGTGTTTTAATTTGTACATGTACTCTACAATGAACTAGACTAAATACAACATTTTCAGCTACGATCTTAACATTTCTAAACCTATACATATACAAAACTAGTTCTACAATATTAAATAAAAAATAATAATTTAAATTTAAGTTGCTAACTAACTTACCATCTTAATTGTAATATTGTTAGTATTACCAAGCAAGTGCCCCATGCTACCGTAAGCAATGCATGCTCGTTAGTGAGCTATCTCCTGCAACGATCTGGGTTTATCCCCTCGGCAAGCCCTCTGATTGGCCAGCCCTCTACCAATCAGAAGCCAGTATTTAAGAAATGCTATTAATTGTTTGCAGTAATTTACGTAGTAGTTTAAACTTTAATGAGAAAGAAATGTGAATTATATTTAGCGGGCTGTTATGCGAATTCTATTTACACAATCGCTATTAACTATTAGATTTAGTTTTAGACATACCCGTTCTTAAAACAAACATTACCTATAGTAGAAAAATTGTTTCTAGCACATAATTGCGAATGACACAGCCCATATTCAATGCTACTTGTTTGAATTTTTTTATAAAAACAAAAGTTAATATTTCTTCTAAGTTTTAAAAATACAGTAGTTTAATAATTGTTGTAAAATATTTCCAGTACATGCTCGCAAATGGTACATCCATAATTCAATGCCAAACTTAGAAACTTTTATTTACATCAAAACACGAAAGTAAACATTTGGTCTAAGTTACAAATACAGTAAGTTTAATCCAACGCTTACCTTGAGTTTCTCAGGAAACGATTGTGGTTGTTTCTGTACCAGCTCCGTTGTGTCCATTGTGAACAGTAGACACCAAATGATACTGATTCCCAGTGAGATCAATCAATTCATTGATGTAGAGGTGGGGATAGCCGTGAATGAATGAACTCAGCAGCCGCGGTGTGAGAAGCGCTGACCAGCCGCGGGGTGTTACATGTCGGCTCGCAGTAGCTGTCCAGCTGCCGCGCCGCGCTGCTCCGACACCGCGGCCGGGACTTAAGGATCGATATCATAGTTGATTACAAAATTTGGTTTATAATTTGTTTAGTTTGTATTGACTGTTTATTAATTAATACCAAACTAATCTTTCGAAACTTACGGACAAATAAAGTATCTTGAAAGATTTTACCGAAATTTTTCCTAAAGATAAGTTTTTACCAATTCCAAATCTGCAATTCAGCATTTTAAAAACCGCTGAGTCAGCTCGGACCCAGTGGTGACCAAACCCCCCTACTGGTGTGACAGTGATGATTGTTCATATTGTCGGCCACAATGGTCTGCTACAAGTTGTGGTTTTGCCCATTGATTCAATTGTCTAAACTAATTCAGATGTATTTGAGTCTCACCCAAAAGTATGATTATTTTTCATAAATGAGTAAAAAAAAATTAGACATTTGACAAAAGTAAAGACTTTTCTGAGATTGATAATATTTTATTATTATTTATGTTCAAAATGTGGAAGTTTGAATAAAATATTTTGGATTTCATTATATTTTTCAACCCAGTGACAAGACCTGTATTAAAGTTTTTTTACCTTGATTTGCTGGAACGCTACTTATCATCACAAGACCTTCAGGAAAATCAAGGCAAAAATCTGTTGGATTTTATGTCATGTTGATGAAATATATTTAAATCCATTAGCTTTCTATAATATTTTCAGGTGTGATTCACAGGGTTTTAAATAGTGTAAAATAGACGTTTTTAAGCATTTAAAATGTAAATGCTTGGGTCCCCAGCCCCCCCGAATTGGTCTCCAGCCCCCCCCCCCCTTTACAACCGGCTGGATCCGCCCATGTACTTATGGGACGTCACTTAAGAAGCAAGCTACCCGTTAACAAGTCTTATTTGAAGCCTTCAACCATAGAAGACAATTCAGTGTTGTTTAAAGGAAAGCAATAATACTATTACAACCAACACAGCAAAACAGCTGATGACTTTTAGGCGAATGAGCGTGTTCTTATAATAAGTTCTCAAAGATTTGGGAAGAAGGAGTAATAGAGGAAAAACTAAATTTTCGATCATATTTGGTAAAAATTCAAGGAAAAGATCATATAGAAGGAATTCCATATTTATTAGGAATTTAAGATAAGTAGTTAAGAATGGTCCCTATAATAGTGAAAAAGAAATCACACAAGAAATGACAAACAACCAGACTTATGACTACTGGCCTACAACATCCCCAACATTGTCCCAAACTAATTTGATATCAGTATCAGAAACCCTGCAACCTGAAACTGTGATGCTTCAAAGTCCTCCAACTAACATTGGACCATCACCTCTGAGTCCTATTAGCATTGGACTATCAGAATAAAATCAAGCTATAACATCAAGACCTCGAAGAACGATAAGAAAGCCGCAGAGGCTGGATTTATAAAATGAATGCTCAATAAGAAGGGAGAGATGTTTGGATAAATTATATTTACAGCTGATGAAATGATATCTTTGTTTATATTTATGTTGTTGTATTATTATTAATGGAAGTTTATAAAATGTCTTGAACTGAAATATAATTCTCTTCACTTTTATAATTGTATTAGTTATTTTAACTAGGCATAATTAAACAGAACAGCTAGTAATAAATAAAAGCACTAAATCATTGTCTAATAATCAATGAATCACTCACAGCTAATCTATAATAACAATAAAGAATATCAGATACCTTTTACTTCCATTTTAATTATTTCATATCAATTCAAGCCTTATAGAATTTATTATGAATTTATTTAGGCAAACTGGTCATTCTCTGAAAGTGGTCATTAACTAATGCACTCACCCTAAAAAACCATTATATCGCTCAAGGTTTGATCTAATCTTCATGCACATCATCTTTTTGTGTACAGGTTATTTTCTCCATTAAAGTCATCAAGTTATCTGGACTGCTGGGACACCAGAGTCTAGTTTGTAGGACTCTACTGTATGTAGATAACTATATAGATATAAAGCTAAAAAGGAGTTTTAATTAACATCTTTTTCAGAGAGCCGGTGGATAAAAATAAACCAATTAGCGGAAGACATTGGGTCACACCTCATCTTCAGCTTGAGCCCGAGGTCTCATAGCCAAACAACCCAATTGTTGAAATATTCGGACGAAAAAGGATATGACATCACTTGGCAACTTGGATACCGTAAGTTGCATATAAAGTTACACAAAACTAGTAAACCTGTTGCTCGGAATTGAGCAATTGCCGTGTATTGATTTCTAAATAATCAATTCCTGTAATTATGGTACGGTATTCTAGAACTATTTTATTAATGCAATGGTTAAACTTCAAAGTCACTTGCGGTAATACTGAAATTATTTACAACAGTCCTTTACAAACAATATTTCTTGTAATAATCACATTTCAGAAGACCATTTGGTTCAGGAAAAAATAAAAATAGATAATTGAAGTTTATGAAACATTCTTACTTCAACCACAGTACATCACATAGTACCAAAATAACTGTTTAAATTATATTCTTTAATAATATAGATTTTTTCATATAATTATTACTAACACATCACAGTTGAACAAAATTAAAATAATTAGATGAAAACCTTACAAATTGTTAGATTTATTTATCTTGATCGAGTGCCTTAATGTGACTATTACATCAATTACTCACAAACAAACTTCACATTAACTTTCACCATTAACTCCAAGAAAATTGTATTCTCAATCGAGTTCACCAAGGGGCCTTTTGTCATCCTAAAATTATTAGTTTAAATAGTTATTACAGGCATCATAATATAAGAAAACAGTTGTTTGAAAATCTACTGCAAATTTGTTTATATCACATACATGATTTTAAATGGGTTGTTTTCAAATATAGATAACTAGCAGAACCCGTGGCTTCGCTCACGATAAAAATTATCGTCTAACCTTGATATGAAGAATCTAGAGGACTGAATAGAAAATAGTTATATCAAGGAATATGTCATGTAGAGATATGTTTGTTTTATGGCGGAATGTAGGATAAAATGTAGATACCACAGTAGGATGTAGGATACTACAGTAGATAGTGAAGGTTTTCTTTTCACCGTTATAACTCGAAAACGGCCGGACCGATTTTAACACCAAATGTGTCGATTTTATGGTACTTCCTTGTAGATTTACCATTACGTCCCTGGATTGCCTAGTAGGGCATCAATTAAGTACAGTAAAGGGCTGAATGTTCGAAACAGTTATGGTGCTATCCGTGGGCAGTATTTCAAACTCGATTCACTTAGTTTTTAACTTGAAATATAGACGGGTAGGAATAATTTAAGATCAACCACTGATTGCAGCGTTTATTTTTCCGTGAAAAGCCGGGACACTGTCGAATTAGATGAAAAAGGAATTTGCCAAATTATTGTAACTGGCATGATTGTAATTAAAACATGAAGGACGGCCTAAGGAAATAACTATAGCTCCCGCTGCCTAAAAAGATGGTACCACATAATGAGCTTATGATTGAATGTATAAGGTACGAACCTAAACCAAATGTAACTTTTATATAGTACGAATAACCTAACAAAATCATCAAAACAACCATAAAACCATGATAAAAGGAATCAAATTATAAATCAGCTGTAACAACGTATCCGTTTGTGAAGCTAATATGCTTGATTGAAAAAAATTGGAAATTTAAACAAAAAATCATCCATTACATTAAC